>JABVXS010000826.1:0-22693 GCA_013365335.1 Madathamugadia hiepei | reverse complement strand
CATCCAGAAGACAGCTCTTCTGGAACACGATAAGGTGACAAATCCCTTCTCAATCAATCAATAAGGAGAATCCTCCGAATATATTTGTCACAGGAAACAAAAAATTCGCAACAAGTGCACTTTAATTCAATGACACCTTTTCACATTTAAAATTTAAAAAATTTATTCATATTGACCCACACTGTCTTAAATTTTTTACAAACGCCTTAATCTAAAAATTCATTAATTTTTAGAGAAAATTTTTTGGCGAAATTTCAAGTTCATTTAAATCAATGCTATAAAATTTTAAATGAAATATATCTCAAAAATCAAAAATTATCTAACCATCCACGATTCTTCGCTATCTCGAAACACTTGGAATCTTTATCTCCTTACTTGGGTGAATGCTCAATTTGTTGGGGAGAGTTTGATGAATTTCCAAATGAAATTTTGGAATGAAATTTTGGAAAAGTGTCCTGTTAAAACTTTCCTACAATGCGTTTCAAATCAAAAACTTCTGACAATTGATAAATAAAGTACAGAATTCATCAATCCAGACAAGAATTATTCAAACAAAAGGTATGTGTTCGGGAATTCGAAGTATCCTTGAAAGGTCTAAGTCAGAACGAATAGCATTTAAGAATGAATTTCGTAATTTACTTCCAATTAAAGGTTGCAGAAATAATTTTTCAAAAGTTTTGGAAAAAAACAAATTTTTAAACGTATTTCTAATATTTGGGATGTATTTCAATTAGCAAATTGCAATTTACTACAATGAAATAAGAGGATGGAGTAATGTGACAATTATTCATCCTTGCTAATGTCCCCTGCCCCTCTTCGTCTCCCGGTTGACCTGACTGCTCATCGAGCATGAACAATCATTGATTGGGTCTGTTTGAAATTCGCTCTAAAAATTTTTTAAGAAAATTCAACTTTTTTGATCAAATTGCATAATTTTCAATTTGTAGAACTTTTTTCTAATTATTGAAATTTTAATTTATTAGTTTCGAGTTCATCGGTATTTGCATTTTTTTTGAATTTTTAATTTTCGAATATTGGTGAAAGAATAATTGAGACTAAATAAACTTCCAAATTTAAAATTTATTGTTTGAAATCGCGAAAAATTTTAAAATTATAAATTTAATAGAAAAATATTGTCATTGAAATTAAATGGTCAATAGATGGTAGAAATCTTAAAAGAAGCAAAATGAGTATTTTCTAAAATTTTTCAGATTTTCAAGGACTTTTCTGTTAGCATCAAATTTTTACAACTTATTAGCAAATCACTGCTAATTGCTAATAAATGAGAAAGAGAGAGAGAGAGAGAGAAAGAGAAGGAGAAAGAGAGGGAGGAAGAGAATGTTTGGGAAAGAACAAAAAAAAATTTTTGTATTAAAATTGATGAAAGCAAAATTTCTTTAATAATTTCATAATTTCTCCATCGATTTTTTCAATCAGTTGGCTGATTTTACTTATTTCTCAATTTCAATGACCTTCTGATATTTGGTGGATCATCGATTTTATTGATTTGTTTAATTTAATTACTGAAACTATTTGCTTATATATTTTAATGATTTTATATTTTAATGTAGATTTCAATTTCATTTTTTAATGATTTGAAAATTTTCAGGAAGTTTTTTATGTTTGGATTTTTTCATTTGCTAGGATTAATTAACTCTTCCAATTTAATCATTCTGTTAATCAATTGCATGAAAAAGTTTAATTTTTAATCGATCACGAAATCTACTATTCTATGACTGATATGATCTTCAAATTAATTAGTCGCGTAATTCCTTGTTCCTTGCTCGGTCGATTGTTCAACGAGTTTCCACGTGTCCGTCCTTTTCCACAACTTCTTTGCCAGCTTGCTCGGAAAAAAGCTGTATTTTTTAACCATTGTCTTAAGTGACTCGCTGGCTAGGCGAACCGACGTGACTCGCTTCATCTCTCCGCTTTCACCTGGTCCAAGGGATCCCGTGAAGAGCACTTTGGTGAGTATTGGTCTTGATGTGACAGACATCCTCAACGTGAGATGGATGGGCAGCTCCGTCTAGTCATACCACTCAAACCTCTCCGCCATTGTAAGGCTCTCACATGAAGCGGTTACTTTATTGAAAAAGGTTTAAATATCCAAGTCTACAACACATCATTGCAGTTTTGAACTTTGATCGAACTGCTGAGTCATTTTTACTACCGAAACAAATCTGAATATTGCCGTACCCCTTGATCTAACCAGTGAAGCTCAAATTAAATCCTAACCTCGCGGCGGCAACTTTCATTGCGAAACGGGATGAGAATGATTCCCTGAACCGCTGGATCAATCATTAATAAGAAAATTTTTCTTCGAATTTTCTCACCAAAATTTTTGCTGTTTTTCTTTCATTTTTTAAAGCTCTTTTTATTTATAAACCAATAAAAATTAAAAAGTTTTTAATTTTGATACATTTTAATTTTGTTTTAAAAATAAGAATATATATGAATGAAATCAAAGGCTTTCATGGGTAACAGAAGGCATGCCATCAATCATCTTCGCCCAGTTCAACCGAAATTTTCGGCCTCATTAAAATATTTTGCTTCAATGAAATTGTCCTCTCTCGGTGACACCTCCAATCATATCCCTCTGACCCTCTTATTCCTCTCCACCATTTCACGGATGGGCTCATTTCCAAAAGATTCGACCTCATTTCCGCTTTTTTATTTCCTTTAATCGGATAAAAAAATTAAAAAGCAATCATAAGTTAAACTTTATTTGTTCAATTAAATTGAATTAAACTGCAAATAATCAGTTTTTTGAGTTTTTTAAAATTATTTAGAACTTTTTCTGGAAAATTCGATTGAAAATAAATTGAAAAATTGTATAAAAGATATGAAAGTCTGATAATTATTCATTTCTTTAACAACAAATTGAATTATATATGAAAGACATTAGAGGTCCTAAAGTAATCATTCCGTTCGCACACAGATAAGGTAGATTTGTTAAGGTAGAACTACTATGATAACATGAATGGAATTGGATAGGATACCTGTCCGGTCAATTTAAGCAATCATCCTCTTCAGATATTGTTCCTGGGAATCCACTCATTTCCTTCACTCACATCAGTCACCTCATTTACCTCATTTAACTCATTCAACCTGAACCATAGAATCTCCGAGAGAATTCTTCTATTGGCAAACAATTTCGTCCTACTTTAGGACACCATGCATAACCAATAAAATGACCCGATTGTGAATAAAATAATTTTTGCCAGTCTTTAAGATATAATTGTTAATTCCCCACGTCTGACCTAATATTTCATAATTCATCTTTCACTGATAAAGCATCAATTTTATTGATATATTTGTTACTGAATAATTCGATAATACCAAATTTGTAATTGAATAATTTTAATATAATTCAGTAAAGCGAAAGAACGCTCATTTTTTCCTACTTGGATGTTAATGTTGGATAATTACCTGATATGTTTGTAATTAAATAATTGAATATAATCCAATTTGCAAATCGAATAATCGAAAAAATCCAATTTTAAATCAAATAATTCAAAATAATTTAGCGAATTACATTTGTTTCGTTCTTCATGTTTGGAATCGAAAGCTTAGCGATTGGGAATCAGGTAAATGTGAGCAGTGCTTTGTTCTACTATTTCATTAATGTTTTCTTTGTCAGTTTTGTCGAATAAACCAATCATCAATTATTCCTCCTTAATTAATCAACAATTAAGGTGAGCTTATTCGATTTGAATTAATTTTTCCTTAGCGTTTCCCCCGCTTGGTTGCAAGGTCCGAAAGTCGCGGCTTGAGGTTGTTGATATAATTGTTTTCGGGGATCTCTCTTGGGTAGCTCGAACTAGAACTTGGGTAAAAAACATTTATTCGTATAAGAAAATAAACTACAAACGCGTTAGGAATACGAGCACAATAAAACAGGGTAGTCCTCGTGGGAACGACAGAGATTGTCGTCGATCCCAGTTGTGAACTGATTGAAAAGGTTTGTATATCTATCCTACTTGAAGGATAATCCAAGTTTATATACAATTTGTTCTATCAGTGTGGGCCAATCAGATCGCAACACATCATTCTTGACCGGCGGGCAGAAGTATATCATAGATTCGACATTGTGGCGCCTGGTAACCTTGACAGGAGCTCATCATGTATTTCGACATTGTGGCGCCATCTTGATCTTTGTGACTTTAACTTCGCCATTTTGGCGACAGCTCCTGTGGAGTCTTCGTATGCCCATAGGTGCAAGTTGTTGTTGTATTCCATTTCCCTTGTTATTGTGTTTTGGACGCAGGGCGATTACTTTTTATTTTGTTGTACTTCTTGCCCATTTCATCCAGGTGGCGTAGAATTCTTCTTTTCAACGGCCATTGTCGGAGATTGTTAAGCCAAGATATTTGAAACTGTTGCATCTCATTCTTCTTGCGACTATAGTTGCCCGACCGACCCGTCGCAAAGGTCTGTCGTCGGTGATAAAATATCTGGGAATTGAACCCTTCATACTCTCTGACGGTATTGTTTGTTATTGGTTTATCCAATGAGGTTCTCGAAGTTCACTGAAAAATTCATTGATTACAACTACCAATTCATGTGGAACATCAGTGATAACTCTGTATCATCCTAGTTCAGTGATAATTTTCTCTTTTTGATTCTATTCCTGTGCTTCTTATAATACTCTATTCTCTCTGCTTTCGTTTATCTCTCACACTTTTCACAACTGTTGTAATATCTAGCATGAACTGCATAGTCACTACTGCAATGCCAACATTTCCTTCCAGCCTACGGACGCCATTCGTCACCAAAATAATATCTAACCTTTTGCTTGAAACGAAATTTCATTATGTGAAGGAACATTTACACATTTACATTTCATCACATTGCACTGAGACTTAAAAAACGGAAGTTTTGGATTAGAGTAAACATGAAATTTAAAATGGCCCAACTATCGACATACGTTTTATATTTTCTGTCACTGCAGGAATGAGCACTGTACGGAGAAAATATGAGTGAAAGAGAGAAGAGAAAAGGAGGAGTGACCAGTGACCGAAACAGTGACTACTCATTCATCCGATTCAACACATTGACTAAAAAATGATTTATTTGACCTACAAAAAATAAAGAATTTAATTGTTGCGCAACTCGTTCCCACCACAAAATCTTGCCATCAAATACAAACAGATGAAGATATTCTTTCTTTTGCTTGAATCAGAATAACTTTCAAGAGAGTTCTATTGTGTTGATGCATTTTATTGTGTAAAATTCGAACAATTTTTAAAAATGAAATCCAAAAGAACATTTTGATTTCATTTCATTCTTAAATGCTACACTCACTCAAAGGTTCATTTCAAGTTTCATACTGCCTTTTCCATTCATTTTTCACGGTAACCACATTTTCCAATTCCATAATTAATTTTGACTAATTTTTTTTCTGCAAAACAATAACCAAAGAAAGATATGATGCAGTTGTTGCCTGCATTTTTGTACTTTTAGAAATTGCAATAGATCCGCAATTGAAATGCTTGATATATCGATTTGGTACCATAAATCTTTTGGTGTTGTTCGATACCGAACGCATCGTGATTCCGAGAATACAAATTATTGATAACTTATTCGCTTATGATTAATTAAATTGTTTCACTGTAATTAATTCATCTTTCAGTTACATCCCAGTCTCTCGTTTCAATGTAAGAAAATACAAAACAAATGATTTGGTTTCATAATTTCCAAACGCTTTCAAACTTTTTTGCTTTTATTTTCTGGTTAACAGAAATACAAATATAAATTCAATCATGAAGAAGTCTTTTCATTTTTCCAGCAGATTCATCATTGTCCATTTGAATTGTATTTTATCAAAAAAAATTTTTGAACGGAAGAAATCAAATGGATTTCACAGTCATCAAATAGTTTATAACATTAGCAAAATTTTTTTTTGGATATTAAAAAGAGAATTTATTGAGGAACTTGCACATTTGCTAAATTCAATACCAAAAGTTATTACCCATGAAACGATATACCTGTCGTCACTGCAGTCCTTCTACTCATTTTTGTTCTTCTTGATTTCAGTTTGTGAACAGACTTTTTTAATATTCATTCGAATTTCAGATCGATTTCGAGTTTTCATTTATTCATCTTGAAATCAAATTTACTGTTACAACATCGACTTGAGAAATTTCATTTTCTATAAATGAAAATTGGAAATGATAAATTTCACAGCCTCAAATTATTTCAAATTTTCTGCACAAAATCGATTTGCATCTTTTTCCAGTTATTTCTCAGTTCATTCGCATGTATCTGAAATTATTTCACCCTTTCCTTCCTTTTTTTTAATTTCTACTTCATATTTCACGATTTATAGACAATAATGAAAAAATTTTTTTCGGAACATTTTGAGAAAAATCAGAAGACATCCAGAAATCGGTTTTCTCACAATCCATCCAAACTCTTCCGTCGACTACTGTCACTTGAAACTATGTCAGAAGTGGGTGGGTGAAATGGATATTACGTTATCGCAACACTGTTTTCAAATTGTTTCCTCAGCAAATTTCTAAACTTGCAATTATTCTATTTTCACTTTTATGTCGCCTCTATTCTTCAATTAACGCATAGCGCTGTGGTGTAGTATTTTATATTCCAGAAAAATGAGTACAAACCCCTTTCACTTCCCGAAACAAACACTTTGTTATTTAATTTCCTGAATTCCAAGCGATTGCTTATGATTGTAAAACGAATGACAATCCTGCACTTACTCATGTCATTTACTGCTTTAAGTTAGTTTAGAACTTCTTCAACTCTTTCGCTTTCATTTCATACAAATTTAAATGAAATGCACTCCTAGCATATAATTTCAAGCATTTCTGATTTTAAGTGCTAACGGAGCGAAAATCAGAAATGTTTATGGATTCATGACAGTAACGTTTTGCGAACGGAATGCCTAATCCACTGGTTCCCAACCTGGGTTCGATCAAACCCTAGGGGTTCGGTGAGGCAGTCTCAGGGGCTCGGCAGAGCCTCCCTGAGGAGGTCGAAAGCAGGGGGCAGAACAGACTTTGCTGTGAAAATGACATGAGAGTGGCACTTGCCAAGGTGAAGCCAAAGCATATCTGAGCTGTTCTCTCAAAGGCAACAGCAGAAGTCACACTGATTTGCACGCATGCAATTTGTTGTAAGTTCATGCATTGTGATGATGGTTTTGTTCTTTGAACAAGGTGATGCTCATGCACGGCTCATTTTGTGCACCAGTAAAGAACATAACTATGTCTCGGATTTGAAAATAATCATATTTTATTTTTTCACTGAAGAGGGGTTCGGTGAATGCGCTTATGAAACTGGTGGAGTTCGGTACCTCCAACAAGGTTGGGAACCACTGGTATATTCGTTATCTTGATTAACATGAATGTCAAATTATTTGTGACCTCTAAATGATAGTGATTGAAAGTTGCTTATTTGCTATCGTTGATTTGTGGTAACAAAATGGAATATGTAAATTAGTTTATAAGCTCATCGCATCAAAGTGATAAAGTGATAATTGGAAGCAAAAGAAGCTGACAAATTAATTATCAACTAATCAATAATCAAGGTCGATATGAGCGGATTGATAAAGGAGTGATAGTGACGAACAATGGAAACTAATTCTGCACTTCTGAAAAAGATGGCCTCATTAATGGATCGAAGAAAATGATATGGTGCCCAGTATTAACAGTCGGATTATTCCTAATCATCTATTGCAATCGATCTTCGTCTTTCTTCCTTTATCATCTCAATCTCACTATTTCGGATCAAATCAATGACTTATGTTCATTCTTATCAGCGATTCATTGATTATCATCCTTCTCTTCAATCTCTCATTTAACACCGTCAATGACACAAAGCAACTAAAAACGATTGCAATGAGAAATCAGAAATTCAGCGCTTGCATTTCTCACGTGTCCAACTTTACACAAAAGACTTTAAACAAGAAATGCGTAATTTTCATTCTTTCAGCACCACCGTAAGTTTCCTCCACATTGGTATTGAAATCCAAAAGCGGTGAAATGCAAAAAAGCTGAGAAGGAAATAACAAAGAGAAAAATTCCTTCTCTCTTCTGTACCGTTGATGCTACTGTTGAATATGAAGTGGTACCACTGTTATCGTATTGCACTACTATCAATCACTCTATCTCTTTACATCTCATGTAAGTCTCAAGTTCTGCAGTTCCAGCGATCGCTGCCATGACTGGCTCTTTTATTATTTTTTTACCAAAGCTGCATAATACAACGACTGTATAGCGATCTGATCATTGCAACGATGATGATGATGAAAATGATAATGATGGAATGATCTAATCCATGCAAAGATCGATATCAATTTTACAGGTGAATCAGCTGGTTGTTTATTGATGTATCACGCGGAAGAAATTACTTACAATGACGCCTCACTGCTGAACTTCTACTACACTAGGTAATATAATGTTCTCGGTTGTGACATTCAAATGATCAATCACCCATCACCTGGCAAAGGTGAAAACTTGGTCTAAACAAAACACGAATATGATGGGTCACTTTTTTCTTTGAAAAAATTACTTAATTTTGAATGACAAGGAGAGTGGCATTCAAGTGCAAATTGATATTCGCAGATGTTTTAATCATAATTTAATAATTATTATTTACCGAAGCACTCTTTATTTAATTCTTTAGGCCAAGTTTGAAGAGTAAGAGATGAGAATGGCAAATTCTAATGACGCGCAATTCTAGGTAGTAATTATTATTATTACTTTGTTAAAATTCATTTTTCTTTTTTATTCCGAGTGACTGAAAATTCGTTAATTGCGGTCTCAAGAGAACACGAAGAAATTTTTTTATTTTTGTTTAGAAAATAAAAACCACTTTAGAAATAATTTGAAATTCTTCAAACCGTTTTGAAATGAATGCAATAATTATTAACTGCGATGAATTTGTGATCTTATAATCATCGAATGAATAATTGGAATAATTTCATGAAGTGCAATTGAAACAGGTGGCCTTTTCACCCTCTGTTGTTCTAATGAACTGCGCGAAAGACGACTTTGTTGAAGAATCATTATTTTCACTTATTTTGTAAAAACTAAAAGCATTATAGCACATACACTGTGGTTGAAATTTAAATTGTGGATTTTGAGACAAGAATTATGTGAAATTATCAAGATCTCCAAAAAAGCACAAATTGCTTGAGATCTTGTGAATGGAAAATGCTAGCAAATAATTTAAACTAAACTTTATAACTTGACACGCACGTTTTGAAATCTCTAACAAATAGTACTATAAACTAAGTCCTCACTTAATGTTTTTTCATAAGTTTTAGCAGTCGCAGGAAAAGCTTGAGTAAATTTAGTTTAATAACTGCAAATTGCTTCACTTTCATCAATTACTGTAGCATTACCATCGGCACCGAGGCCAATATCATAGTTAATTCTAGTATATCTTCGCCATGCAAGTTATCATTCATTTGCAGCATTTGAAGAATAACTAACTGCAGTGTTAATTGATATATTCCTTGAAATTCAACGAAAACTTAAAACTTATCAATGATGGCATGAAAAGTGATCTGAAAGTAAATGAACCAATTAAGCGTCGAGATAAGATCGGTAGATGAATGTGCAGAATTCTGCTTCAATAGACAGTTCTGCCGCACCGCTGTGTACAACTACTTTGCCAAGACCTGTTCGACAAGTTACGACTGGGTGGTCAATTGTTGGTAAGCGAACCTTTCCTCGTTGCCATCATTTTTTTAAAGATTACCATTTCACCACCTAAAAAATAAATGAATCAAGCAAATATGATCATCGTATGGCATTTTCATTAAGAAACAATTTTTGATTCGTTATCAAAAAGGATTCGGTTGGTTTCTTATCTATCATCCTGAAATCGTTTCATAATTGTCCTGATAAACGTGCTGCAGGAGGTTCACTGAACGCTACTTGCATTATCAATCACCCACTAAGCAATTAGTTCGAATCGCTTGCATGGATCGCTGCAAAATTGATAGCACTGAAACCAGTATGCTTTCTTTGTTCAAGTTTAATATTTTTATCAATGAAATACCGAAAATTTTTTGGACATTTATAGATTAAAATTTACTCAATCCAAAGGTACCGCCGGATGCTAAAAATGTTCAGGAGATTATCAGAAACATTCTGCACAAATACCATAATTTAGCGCTGAAAAAATATTTTTAGTCTTCTAAGGAACAGTTCATTATCATACTGGGAGCTCCGGAAATATGCAGGAATTATGCGAAATATTGTTCTCATATCTCCTTAATATATTAAGAGAATTTAGAATTAAAAAAATACAATTATTTCAACAAAGTTTTGCTTCATTTGTCGTTTTCCCAGCTCAACTTTGACTTCAGGAAATGTTCATTAATCCTTTGTGCGAATGAATGCAGAAGCCTTCAGTAGGAAAAAAAAGTATCAACGAGACTAATGCCAGAAATTTAATTGTATTTGCGATAAACGAAACGCCCTTACTTCTCCAGCATTCTCCTCTTAAAATGCAAACCAGGAATTAACAATTGACAAATTTGGCTTTTTATTCGATAAACTGATCTTTTTAGTCAACATTTTTGATCTTTTTTTTTCCTTTCACTTCCTTTTCGAGTTTGGCTAATTAGAGTGTTTTCATTTCGACATTTTTCATTAATAACAGTTTTGAATCAAAAACTTACCACTCAACTTTTTCTTCAGAAACCCCGAGTGATATAATTCGAAGAGGTATTGAAATTGTCCGAAGTGCAGGTGTGCTTCTTAATTCTCGTCTTCTGTTCGCTTTTTTCTTCCCATTACATATTCGAATTATCTTCACTTTTTATTCTTTACAATTTCTCATAGGATTAAATTTTCCCATCTTTTCTCAAATTTTCAGCACAGTTAGTTTTGCCTGATATAATTGATTTTTCGAAAAAAAGCAATTTTTTTTTGACTGGAAGGAAATTTTGATTCGAGAGAGAAAATGCTGAATTATGTCTAGTAATTCTTAATTTTTTGAAAATAGCGAATTATTTCACGGTTCACTGAATAAAAGGAACATTTGTGCTCGTGGAATCCATCGAACTATCATTTCCATTGGAATTACATTAAGTTTAACATGCAATGAAACATTCAGAACGAAAATAGTCAACTGAATTTTGAGAAAATTTTGCCTGAAATTTTTAATTTTCAGGCAAATCTAATGAATATGGAATAAGAAATATGACAATTGCACAGGGTAATTATGGAAATGACTTCACTATGCCGGAATCAGTGACAAATAATTCTAATATATCGTCAGAAACAGCTACTACTACTACCACTACTACTACTACTACTATTACTACTACTACTGCAGTAACTACAACTGCAACTACCGCTACTATTACAACAGCAACAACGACTACTATCACTACAACAACTAGTGTCCCACTACAGAGTACTACAGATGCTGAAGAAATTAGAAATGTTGAAGGAAATGATGCTATTAATTCTTTCATGGATACAGCACCTGCTCATATTACAGGTGCTGCACAAGCAACATCACTGGAAAATGAAACATTGCGGTGGTTGAGTAAACTGCAAAAGTTACCTGGAAGAAATTCGTTAATCTATCGCAGTAACATTGCAGCATTTAATAATAAAAATGAAGCAAATGCAAGCATTTTTCGAACCTTTGTCAGTGATCTTGACTATGGAAGTAAAGTGCCCTTGCTGGAAGAAATTGTGCAAGATTTACGAGAAAATCCCAGCAAATACCAAGTATCGGTGGAATCTATTGATTACCGGCAGAGCTGGATAGTTATTCAGATGGTTAATTGCAGTAAGCATGAAACGAAATCAACGAATATTCTGCAAAAGCTCCATCAGCTTCCTTTGAAACGTGATTCACCGGAAGAAATGAAAGCAAATTATCATTTACTGCGCATTAGATTGCCTTACGAGTTGCAAAGTAATTTACTAAGTGAAAACGAAAGTCAGAAAAACAAACATGCAACTGAAAATAGCATTAGCGGCGATGATATGCAACGACAGACTAGTGGTAGCGAGAATTTGACTTTCCATAAGCTTCCGGAGAAATATATTGATAAACAGGAAGGATATCTGTATCGTATTCGAATTCATGGTACCAATCAAGATGCACCGTATGCCAGCAACACTACTGCTCAGCAAGAAATACGACAGAAAGAAACCGGAAGCAGCAACGTAGGAACAACAGAAAATGAAGGTAAGATGGTGGCAATGAATATTTCGGTTCCTATTCCTACATCAAAACAAAAAAAAAAACGACGGCACATAAAGCGACTAATTATGAACAAATTGGAACACAATAGCTCAACTTATTGAACTAATTTTGAATTAAAATTTTCTTTAGACAAGTCATCGGCAAACATGAATTCGTCTTGTTTTGGTATGGTTAATCGTCAAATGCTATATAATGCTTCATATAAGACACTTCATGATGTTTCCTTCGAACGGTGCAGGTATTTTACTAAAATTTTCAGCCAATTCGATGCAATACTTTATAGTAATGATTGTCTGAAAGTGGTAACGAAGCGTTGGCTAGTCGTTGGCACATATCTCTCACAATGATAATGCTGGAATAAAGCAGAGCAATAGTGTGGTTAACTTTGCATAAATCAGCGCTGTATCCTTCACTGAATCCGCGATCGCCGTTCTAAAATCACTCTTGGTCCCTCACCACCATCATAAATTAAGCATTCAGTTGTGCTTACATGTAACAGACAAAGTTAGCTGAGGTGCCCGACCTGTCTGTTGCAGGTGTTCTTGTGCCACCACGTGGAACAATGACAGTGGTGATTGTACTACGAAGTGCAAAAGCTTTCAATACAGTAATGTTACACGGAAATGCCTGCTGAACGACGATGATCATAGAGGGAAACTGCACTTAGTATACACCTGGGATACTAATTACTTTTATAGATTATGTGCCGACGAAGGTTTGTCTTCTCCGCATATTTGTGATAAATACGCTGCATTGGCATTCCATTAGTAATGTGTAAGTCAAAATAATTCTAATCGAAAACGATTATGCATACAGGATTGATGGTAAGAATTTTAAGCAAAAAGCTGATTACCTTGCTATGCGTTACTCTAACTGAAGAGAACTACAAATTATAAAATACTTATATAGAATTTGTAGTTCTGTTCATTTGCAATCACTATATATATAAAGAGAACTAAAAACTTTCTTAAAGTTTCTTAAAATTTTGGTTTCAATTTTTTCATTGACGCTAATTTAGGCATCGTCAAAGATGCGATCCGCAACTGCGCGACAAATAAAACTACAAAACTTGGGCTGGAATGGGTAAACGCGATTCCGGATTCAGCGCTAAAAGAAGCTGAGAAGACTGAAAGAATCCATTCAGTCAAAAAGCGATCAGTAATCGATCATCGATCGAGGTTTTCCTCGACCAACATTCGTGCATTATCCATTTATAAGTGGAAAAATACTGGGATAATGAACAATACAATTGCCGAAGAAATAATATTGTCACCTGAATTGTGGAGTAAAATACTAAGGAAGAAAAGTGCTGCGAAAAATTTGAGAAATTTAGTACTTGAAGTTTTCAAGAAACAATCAGAAGAAATTGGAAATGAGAGAAAGGAAGAAATTGAAATTCGGCGCAGTACTACTGTCAGCTTTACATCACCAAATAGTGACCGTCGAATACGATCTACCAGGAATGCCGATGTGCACACTGTCGCAGCCGATTATACCAAAGCAGCAGAGATTAACCTGTCAACTTCCACCAGTGAAGAATTCGTGACAATTACAAAAGCACCGGAAGTCGAAGTTTCAGCAACGATTGCACACGACGAAATCAAGAGAGAGAATGGTGAGGATGAGAAATTCAGCGATTCGACTGATGAAATGAATTCGAACATTGCCATGTTATCGAACATTACGATAGAGCAAAGAACAGCAGCAAGTAAAGTTTTAAGCTGGTTTAAAGAGAAATGAAAATTCCTTACTGATATTTGCCTATGAAGATTCGTCTTCTAGCTAATTGTACCAAACACGGACAATGTGTGATCCTTGAGAAAGTCTCCTTTCGAGATATTTGGGCGGAGCAACTAAATTGACTTCTCTTTCATACAAAGATCAGTTTTCAATTCAAATCATTTCTGTGTTAACTGTAAATAGTAATAACGGTGGCCAGTTCAAACTATCGTTAATAAATTATTGGTTTTTAATAGCAAAATTCAATGGGAAAGTTGACATTTTTAATTTCAAAAATGACTAATTGTGTAGATGTTGATGAAGAGAAAGAGTATGGTAGGAATTATAGTTCGAATGACAGCAGTATTACAGCGGTGGCAGGTGCGGTAACCGAAGAATCTAGCGAAGTAACAGTCAGTGAAAAATTTGAAAGTACACAAGCAAATTTGGAAGGAGGTGATAATTAGTTGAGAAAAGTAAACTATGATGTCATTTTCAGTTCCAACTTGATAAATTTCACACAATTATTTCCAATTTGTTCGGAGAGAGAAAAAAGAAGCTGATAAACTCGTTCATCTCAGTTCAAAATATTCATTTCTTTGAAAATACCCATACAGTCGCCCTAAATTTTATTTTTCAGTTGTCGATAAAGCTGAAAAAAATTCGACTAAACTTGGCGGCTGTTTTGAGGTACCTTTTCATTTTGACAACGAATTCTCTCGCATTCTTCTTAGCAAATAATAAGAGATCTGCTTTGAAAAAGAAGATAAAATTTTAATTATTATGGAATGAAAGTGCATAAGTTCATAAAGAAGTCAATTTCACACGAATTTACAATCGTACATGCCATGCAGTACAAACTGTTCTTTGAGCTCTTCTCTTTTATATTCTCAACTTCTTCCTTTCTATTAACTCTTCTATTGGAGTGACCTGAAATATAAATTTAATTAAAATTCTTAATGTAAACGACCAGTACAAATACTTCCCGACGCTGCTGACATGCGCAGTTAGGAAGGCGTAATTTAAACTAGAAGAGGTTTACTGGAAGTATTATCAATTGACTTACCCTTGCATTGACAATTCTTGTCTAAAGTGTCCATCGGTCATTGCGTTAGCTTAAAATAACTTTGAAGGTAATTGATGCATTCACACTGAAAGGTACAGCAGGTGGATTGGAACAGGACGTCACCTTGGAGGAATGTCAGTGTTATTGCGCTAACAGCAGGTTGTTTTAAACATACCTTATATGAAGTTATGTTGCATGCAAACATTTTGAATTCTATTTTTAAAATGGCACAGCTTTATTCCATTTCATTGAATTCTTAGAAAGGTGATTCGTAGTTTTAGTTGTAATTTATTTGTGGCATCATTTCATGGTTAACGCAAGAACAAGTTCAATGAATTTGCTTTAGTTTGCAATTTTAGTATATTGATTTAAGAAGCATTTAACAGTAAAACAATTCAAAGATCTCTTCCGATTATTTGAATTGTCTTATAATAAAGTTGAGCTGCCAGTTTTTGAAGCATTGAAAGGCATTAATTTAATCAGGCCAATAAGTTCCCAGCAACGATCTAATCCATTAATTTCTGAAAAGGTGAATCATTTGCTCCGGGAATTATAGAAACAATGAGCGCTACTCTTTCCAATGTGTTTCCGCAACCTATTACCACAAAGAACGTGATTGCATCCTGAATTTACAAACAAAAAATGAATTTCCAGAATTATTTGAACAGCAGGACAATGTCAGTTACCTGGAAATGATTTGTTCAGTAGGTTAGCATATATTCTACTCACATTATTGACTGAAGCTGGTAGTTTTTTCGATGGTTTCAAAATTTAGGTAAAATCGGTACCGCAGAATTGCTACCGTATACCGATGTTGCAGTGTTGTATAGAACAAAACCAATCGCATAAGTAGTACTCTATTTTTTCAGAGGAATCAAAGCATCGGTTAGTAAGTAATACTTTGATTCATGGCTGTCGACAGGATACTGACACCTCCACTTCAACAGTAACAAAATCTGAAGACATTTTTACGCCAGGTTATTGATTTTTTTGTTTTCTTAATGACTGGCTCTTGTTTAACTCTGAAACTTTGCACCCAAATTAAATGGATCTGTTCGGACTAAAGTTCATTTACCACAGATATTCAAGATTTTAATTATATATTAATTTGAAAAGTATTTCGGAACAAATGATTATCCCAGTTTAAGCTGCTAAATCACAGAAGCACCAATTAGTAACACCATGTTGTACAAGGAAGACCAAATCTTCGTCAGCGAAACTTACGATCATCCGACAGATCGTAATCCCATTCATTTCGTCGTCATTTCTGTTCCTCATTACTTGAAGTGTTTTCCGATCCTTTCTTCCCACCTCTTCCAAGTTCCTTTTACATTTTTACGAATAGGTGACAGATTAATTGACACGTCATACACACCTGCAAAGATAGATAATTTGTAACTTTTGCAGCAAATACGGATAACTGCTTTGTCGAAATGCCCAATCACGTGTTGCACGGTACAGCATTTGCTGCGGAAATCAATGTATCTGTGGATGCATGCAAGTGTTACTGTGTGAGTGCGGAAGAACGATACGGTACCAAATGTCACAGTATCGAGTACTACTTTAGTTCTATGACATGCTTACTCAGTGATTTGAGCAGGTTTGTGGTCATTTTGCGAAAATAAAATTCAAATTCATTGTTTCAAAATGGTTTTAGCGATTTTCAGAGGTTGTAATGAAAGTTTGGCAAGGAGAAGAGTATATTATGCATATTCATAATGATGAATTGGATATGCCACCAGATGACTTTTAAAAAATTACAGTAAAAAGATTTTTTCTTGAAGTATCCTGTAAGAGTGTTCAGTGAGAGATGTATAGATTACATGTTTGTTTCACCAGCTCAGGCTTAAGCCATTTTTGACAAAATTTCAGAACGACAAATCCAAGCAATTTCAACTCTTCCAGTGCTAACAATATCTTGTACAGCTACTTCGATAACAATTGTTCTACGGAAAGTAATTTTTTTTATTTCTTGCAGTAAATGACATTTCGGGAATGTTGGAATTGGACGAGAACTTTTTTCAATGGTAGTGATAATTCTTTTGCAGAAAATGAATTATCAAATTATATGAACGAGAACTGTCTCTCCGTGATGGACTCAATTTCAAAGAGTGAAAGTTCGCCATCAATCTTGCGAAATGAAACTGGCAACGACATGAACGCTGCTTTATTCTCTGGAAATGTGAAAATTGGTTTATAAAGAACTTTACATTTTGTCCTTGTCCTCACAGAAATATGATCTGATTTTACATAATTCAATGTATTTTACAAAAATGAAACGAAAAGTTAGAAAGGAAAGTAAAGAAGTGATGATAGTAATAGAATGATTTAAAAATGAAATAAATGAGTTTAGATTATGAAATATGTTAAAGAATATTTGCTTAACTTAAAAGAATAGGTTTATTTGTTCATTACTTCTAAATAACTAAAAATATGAAAAAATATAACAAGTTATAGCTTAGAAAACGTAGACAAGAACGAAATAACTTTTCAGAGTGTCTTGGAATTTTAAGGATAAATTTTAGACAGCGAAAATTCACGAAACTATCAATGTCAATGATTCGATCGCTAATGGTGTGTTCTCGATATTGAATCCCACTAACTCCTCTCAATATGTCACTCTTCCTTCAACTTATCATTACCTTTCAGAAGGTTCACACTTTTTTTTGGCGATGTTGCTCCGAATGACAACTTGCTTAACATGAAATTTTGCCATTATATCGTGCTGAACAAAATAACTGATTGAATATAGACATTCGATCAATCGAATAAATTGGAAATTACGACTATTTGAATAAAGCTTTGTGATATTAGGCATACAATTATGTTGTTTGATGTGCTGTTGTTAACCTGTTTTGATTAGAGAATCTTCATCATTTACAAATTTTTCGACATCCAAAACATCAAATTTCATTTCTCAAAATTAGTTAATGACAGCGTGGGAATCAAATAATTACAAATAATTTTGCATTTTTGTCATTCGTTGATTTCTTAAAGTGAATTGTTAAATTGCAAATTTTTAGAGAATCCAGAAGATGAGGGAAAGAAATTAAACGAAATCGATGAATTTCTGCTTCTGAATGCAACAACGGCAGATCCAATCAATGTCTCGGCGATGGATGCAATTAATGCTACAACGATGGATACAATTAATGCGGGAAAGATAGATTTAGTCAATGCATCAAAGATAGATTCAATAGATGCAACAAAGATGGATTCAATTAATGCAACAAAGATGGTTTCAATCAATGCGCCAAAAATGGATTCAATCAATACAACGACTGTAGCGCCAACGAATGATTTTATGATTGTCACCCATTCAGTTCCCGCTCCGACTTATGCAACTTCTATTATTAGTTCGCTTTTCGTTTTTGAGAATATCATATGAATTAATCAACTAATAGAAATTTTGTCTAAACGAATGGTATTATTTTACATGTTGAAAAAATTACTTTTTGCGTTTAATGACAATCACTATCTTTTTCATAATTCATAAAAATTGGTAGTTTGCTTTTCTATTTTGTATTGAAACATTTAAGAGAGCGGAAAAAAGCAATTTTATAGATTCCATTCAAATCCTAATATTATTTGAATCCGCAGTGAAATATGGGTGTCACACACTTCGCAGTCAAAAATTTTGATTAATTTGAAATTGGAAATGCCTGAACGTTATCGTTATTTAAGGTAAGACAACTCCAACAACAGAAACAACATCGAATGCACAAACTGTAACATATAAGAATCTTGGAAAATGTATCTTTTCCGCCATCTATCGGACATCTTTCCGCGGCACCAAACTAATCAAGAGATTTCTAGTTTCCAGGTCGTTTCTTGCTTCTTTTTTAGCGTCTATCGTGAGCTTAATGATTCTACATGATGGTTGTATTTTTGTTTTTTACAAGCCTGGGTCGATTCCTGAACTGTGTTCCATCTACAAGCAAAAACTCTGTTATCTCAGTTATTTTAAAGATGACTTTTGTGACGATTCGTTTTTCCTGGTCTCTAAATTCTGTTTTGTGATATAGCCATTGGAAGCATTTACTTTCGTTCGTTAACCGCGACGGTCCTTCCCATCACAGCTTGTATTGTGTAAGCTTTGCGGGGAACAGTCCTTTAGTTGCAATATCAACTGGGTTATCCTCACTTGGCACGTATCCGAAAGAGAAATTCTTGGGGATTCCTGGATTTCTAACGCTAATTTTCTAGCACAGAAGTAAAATCTTGTTACCTTCTGGTTGTCTTTGCTCAGTCACTGCTGGCTCTCCGTACTTTGTAACTTTGCAATGGTTGGTACATAGCGCGGAATAGTAACTTTGCGTGGTTTGTACATAGCGCTGAATAATGTCTTCCTGTTTTTGACAATCCTTTGCAATGTGACCCTTTTGTAGACAATTCAGACATGCTTCGAGAGTCTTCAAGTGCTCTATTCGTTGTTTTGCTGTTCGGTAGACTTGACACTGATCATTCCAATGATTTCGCAAAATAAATAAGCTCTTCGTTTTTTTTGCTTTAAGGATACTTTTTTGAGTTTTTGGCCATATTATTGTTTGGCTTGGACTGCTTGATTGTAACCAAAGCAGACGTCTCTCCTGTATTATTACGTGCGTTGTGGCTCCACTTCGACTCGATTGGTTTTTGTTGATGCCCACTACTAGAGCCTTGGCTTTTGATTACTTCTTCATTTCTTCTGGACTAATTCTTCGAGGAATAGTCAGAGATTACTGACCGACCGACCACCATACCTGCTCTTTTTTCTTTTCGCAAACTTTGTCCAGTATCCAAGCTGGTAATCTTTTTTTCAATAATGATCTCAATGCTAGAATGTTCCAAATACCTATCGCTTCCAGCTGTCGAAGTACTTTCTCTATATTTTCAACGATCATTTTCCAATCTCGATCGTGTTTTTTGATGATGTTGTATAGCGACTTTTTTATGGTAAATAAATTACCAAACTTCTCGACCAAAACTCTTTCGAGTTTTCTGGAGTAATATTGTAGCCTCGAACATGTAAGGCATCTTCTCTGAGGCATAATGACAAATAATTCAGTTTTTGAATGTCAGGTATATTTTGGAGGTGAACTGCTGCCTCAAAGCTACTCCAGCATTCTCTCCATAATTTAGATCACCATTGAATGTTGGTAATGGTAACTGTGACAAATTTACTGTCTGGAATGCTATTTTGGATGATCCCTTTTGTTGAAATGGATCGCGCTTTATGTTGACTTGGTTTAGGCGTTGTAGAACCTAATAATACTCTGCATCGTATATTTCTATAATATCTTCTTGGCCATGATATTTTAAATTCAAAAGTTCGTTCTCATCATGGACCATCTCTGCATATTTGCCTTCTTCCTTCTTTTTCTGCGATCTCTGGTTTGAATACACTCCAGTCATTCTTCGTTGTTTGATTCAAGTATAACAACATAAAGTTTGAGACGCCTAATTTTTTCCTCGACAGTCCTCCTCTTGATTTCCATTTGCTTTCAATCACCGGCAAATGTTGTTAAGGAGGCTTTAACTCTATTGTCTAAAATTCGTCGAGAAGATCTTTCAGCTTTTGCTTCGCCGATTCAGCACTTTCGATTAATGTGCAAACATCTCGCTCACCAGAAAATTTTATTGCGATAAATTGGATTTGCCTCCTTGTTGATTTGTAAAGGTGGACTCATGAACCTGCGTAGAGAAAGATACTGGGTTTTGGTTGTCATCTTGGAATGTGCCATTTGGCTGTAAGAAAAAGGAACATTTTAGAGTGTTGAACAGTTGAGAAATGTTTGATGAGTTTGCAATTATTATAACTTGGATTGATGATTTTGCAATTATTATAACTTGGAACCATTTATACTACAAATCTTCATATAAAACTTTTGGAGTTTTCGGAAAGCATTCTTGATATATGGATTTCTATGCTTATACCAAAAAAATCATTATAAAAACAAGAAACAATGTCTCTTTTCAAATTGTAAAAACTGATAGCTGCATTACATGTGTGGGAAGCATTGTTGATCTTTTCGTACAGCTATCCAATATTTTTAATATTTAACAGTCCCAAATTTCTTTAAACGCTTAAATTATAACACTGCTTTTGTGATAAGTATACATTGGTAATTGAAATCTTGAACGTATTTCACTGTGCTTCATTTTAGTCCTCAACAATGTTTCTATGGCTGTCATTTTGAGGGATGTCGATCATCAAATCTCCTTCAAGTCGATGGTAGCACATATTTCTGCGAATTGTTCAGGTATTTTTGCTTTGATAATACGTTTTTTTCTTTTGTTATTTCCTCTGATCAACTTGTAAAAAATATCAACACATGATTTTGAGAATATCAGAAGGAGATTAGAATAGCTGTACAGAAATTTGAACGAAATATCGAGAAATATGGATTGACCTTCTATTTTATGTTAACGTGCTAATTTGCAAGCTATCCAAGAGTTTCAATTATTTCAGTGATGCTTCAATCGATTATCGTACCGCGGACGTGCTGGTATATGATAGCGGTAGCGTATATTTTGATGGTATTAAATGCACTTCAAAACGTCAAAAAAACGTTAGAAGGAGCAAGAGTAAAAGTGGTCGTAACAGTTTTGCGTATGAAGATTACGTTGATTACAATCGATAAGGAGTGATTTGTACATACTGCTTTTAACTTTTGTAGTTGACATTTTTTCGCTCAGGAAGACTATGTGATGTTTTTCCACTTTTTATTTTTTTCAAACGACCATAGTTATGATATTCTTTTTTTTGTGACTTTATTAGCCAACATTTGAAACTTTTTCAAATCAATCTTCGGATGATGTCCTGGTGTTTTAAAAAATACTTTCTTGTGATTTTGAACGACTTGTTATGTTTTATGTATTGTTCGACTTATTTCGGTGAAACTTTAAACATATGGTAGTGGTGGCTGTAAGAAGTTTCATGGAATAACAACGTCCACACATTCGTCCCTGATTCATTTAAAATCTTCGGGTTCAAAATATCGATTGCTATTTAATCCTCTTTGTTCTTTACGTTGCGATAACCCTTGTTATCAAATATAAGAATGTAATAATCGATTAAATTTTGCATGTATTTTGTGATGATGAAGAATGCTAACAGGCAGCAGATTCATTCCTGTTGTTCTGTACAATATCTGACACTAACGAATACCCACACTTCACATGAAAGGTTCTTGAGTGAAGACCAAGAGACCAGTAGGCAAGTATTTTGTGATAATTAAGAATAAGCACATAAGCGTGTGATTCAGTGAAAGTCAGCTTAGGTGCCGCGATTTTCTCTCCGAAATCTCTCCTCGTCGTTGATTCTACGCGTAACCTGACAGGACTCTCAACTGGATTTTCGGGCTAAAATACTGCTTCAGAAAATCTTTAGAAGGCGATAGCCTTTTAGTGCACCTCTCATCGAGATCAGAACCTCATTCGTTACTAAAATAATCATGGTAGTGATTGTCCATCCCGGAAATATGCCCTGGCATCAGTACTCATGATGTCTTTCAATATCTCCTTGCTGAAATTGCACATTGAAAAATTTGACTACAAACAGGTTGCTTATATTCGAAATGCACATTTGCACACAACAAGGAATTGTTGCATTTCCTCATGCACAACTCGACTTCTTTTGCAAAGTTATTCAGGAAGGCTCGATCGATAACCAAGATTTTGCTCCAATTGTCAGCGCTGTCGAAAGTTCATTGGGTCAGTTGG
>JABVXS010000825.1:0-22706 GCA_013365335.1 Madathamugadia hiepei | reverse complement strand
ACAGAAAGGTTTGGCGTGATGTGGTCCATGAGGTCGCAATGAGTCGGACTCGACTGTGCGATTGAACAACAACAACAACATTTTGGAATGCAACATTAAGAAAGCTCTGCATTGAAATTTTATTTGCATATTAGTGCCTTCATAAATTTTCCAAATTATATTTTTTAATTTAATAGTTTGTGTGTTTTTGTTTTTTAAAAATTTTTAGTTGAAACAGTAAGATTTTAGAGGATTAAATTCGATTCCTTTTGAACTAAATTGAGAATGGAAGAAATTTTAAATATTGAAAATGCAGTGGACGAAGGGGGGAGAAAAGAAGTTGGTGTCTGATACATACATGTTAGACCATTGATGAGTGCAATCATTTTCGATCGGTCTCTTTTGAACTTCTCCTTCCTATCTCATTGAAAATGACTAATTTGTAAAGCTTTCTCTTAAATTTAGTCAGAGACAAATCAATTAAAAGGATAAAGATTAAAATGCATTTTCAAAGGTCTAGAAATCAAAAATTAAAAAAGCGACTTTGCACATATTCAATTATTTCATTTTCAATAAACTTTTTTTTCAAATTCTTAAATTGATAATTACTAATTAGTAAATTTTAAAGAATTAGAGTCGTTTAATTTTTATTGAAAAAGTTTTTTTTTTGAAGAGTATCATGCATTGGAATTTCGTAGAATAAAAAAAGGCTTTTCCTTTCTGAATATTTCCATTTCTTTTCCTTTCTGAACTAATTAGTAGATTTGGGAATAAATATTATAATTTTGACGTATAATAATATCATAATTTTGACGGAATAAATATTATAATTTTGACGGAATAAATATTATAATTTTGACGTATAATTATTTTTCTTTTGTAGAATTAGGATGCCTGAATTTACACAATGAAAATTAGGTATAACAGCAAATCAGTATTTCCGGTAAAACTTTTGCTTTTCCATTTTCGTCATTTTCTTTTTTTTTGTCTTTTCGCGAAAAGTATAATTCGTATTTCCACTGAAGCTTTTTTGCTTTCACACAAATTTCTTGTTCCTTTCTTTTTGGGAAAGCTTTGTAATTAGTAAGCCTGGATTATTCCCCCAAAATATTTAATTCCAGGAGGCTTTCGGAAAAAATGTAATACCAGGATTTCCAGGAAGCACTTCCCTTCTTTTTCATTGATCTAATTAATAATGTTCGATCTATTGCTTTTCTCTTCCTCCTCATTATCTTTGCAAAAATAGTGAAATTTCGCAATAATGTAAAATGAAATTGAACTGAATGAAAAGAAGAATTTCAGATCCTTTAATAATGCATTCAAAAACAAATTTTTTTTTCTCATTTTTCGAATATTTCAAAAATTTTCAAACCTTTTTTAGGTTAAAGTCATAAAATCAACTCATTTTTTGAAAAAACATTTCAAAAATGTTCAGAAATGTAATATTTTATACTAATATAGGTTGAAGTAACCATAAATTTTAATTTTTCATTAAAAAAAACATTCCATTTTAGTTTTTCTATATTATATTTCAACTTTTCACGATTAATTCGCGAAAACTTTCACTTGAAATCTTCAAAAAATTTTTTTAATTATATAATTTGATGACTCAGTGATGAAACGGAGTAAAAGAGTAATTCCCAAAATTTATTATTTCAAGAAATTAGCAATCAAATTAATATTTTTGAAGAAAATTAAAACCTTTAATGAAATTAATATTTTTAATTTTTCTAAAAGTAAACCATCTTAAAGCGGAAATGACGAAATGCACAATTAAATTGTTTGTGAAAATTAATGAATTTGCAAAAATTATTTTATCATAAATTTTTTACATTATCAAAGCAATCCATGTAACAGTATTAATCGGTTTTTTAAAATTATTTAACTAACTTGTCAATGCTTTCAGTTTTTTCTTCGCAAAAATCTTCAAATGTCAGTCGTAAAATTTTTCAAATAATGGCAATTTTTTATATTTCAGATTTATTATTTTTGAAATACAAAGAGATTAATATAAATTTACAAATTTTATTCCTGATGATTGCTTCAGTGAGGACAAATTTTCTCCTGGTTGCTTAATCCGGTAAGGGATCAATTTTCTCCTGATTGGCTGATCCGGTGAAGAACGAATTTACTCCTGATCACTCACTGTGGTTTCTCACCTGACTTGCTAATTTCTTTTTTAGACAGCGACCATCTGATGCGACACGAATTGATGTTTGGCCAAAACCGCGTGAAACAACAACATTGGAGGATCGCTTTCTCAATCTGATCGATTCGGATGACTATACCAGAGTGCGTGAATTCAACATCGATGAGAAGGGTGCGGTGGTCAGCCGCGGTGATTCGTTCCGCCTCAAAAGCCCATCGTATTATAAAAAAGGTGGCAATTGACCACTTGACCAGCACTTTCCACTGAATCATTCCTTCTTCATTGCTAGTTGATAAAACACTGCTTCATCATTGAGAATTCAAAATCTATTTTTGTTCGAAAATTTTCGTTTTAAAATCTAATTTTAACAGTGATAAATAAATCTGACTGTTAATTGTTGGAAATGTCGATGAAAAATTCGGCACAAAGTGCATGTTGTACATTGAAAAGTGACCATGTGACCACTTGCAAATTGAGAACGATAACATTTTGTTCATTGATCTATCATTTTCCCTTCTTCTCTCTTCCCGTTTCTCACAAAAAAAATTACTAAATAAGTGAACAGAAAGAAAAAAATATGATTTTTCTAAAATGGTTTTTTTTTCACAAAGGATGAATTACATTTCAAATTAAAATAAAAGAATTATAATATTTTTTCAAAAATGAAAATGTAATTTTTTTAAAAGAATAAACAGCAGCATTTTCCAAGTGTAGCAAATAATTATTTCAATGCTATTGTTTTAAGATTATTGAGTATAACTATAATCAGTTTATGAGCTTAATTGGGTGTATTTTTCCTCCCTTATACTCCACTTTTTGAATAATTTTCAGTTTGAAAATCTTTTCTTTTGATGTTTAGGATTCCGAAGAATTGCTCGATCTGTCTTATCAAATGAATCAAATAGTTCACAATCAACAACTAATGAAAGTATCATAAGTGCTATTAACAACGATAAAGACGAAAATAGCCATCCATCGACTAGCGCATACTCTTATGATGTATGTTACTTCCAAGCCAATTGAATCCCTTTAATTAAAAATTTCGAAAATTTCATGATTAAACATTCTTCCTAAAACTTAATCCATCACTTGTCGTTTGTATTAATTTTGTTGAACTTCAGTCAACCTTACATGACACCTTCCTTGCTTATTAATTACGGTACATGTTGAGAATTGAATGCTTAGATCTTTTGTTTGAAAATTTTCTTTTCTGCATTTCATTACTTTTAGTGTTAACTTTTTGTGATGATAATTGAAATTTTTTTAAATATTTTCAAAAATTTTGGTGAAAATGAAATGTTCAGAAATTATAGATTTACGTGGTTGGCTCGACAGGTGTTGGGAAAACATCACTAATTGGGCAGTTTATGACTTCTGAATACCGTAATACATATGCTACCGATATAGGTTTTTTTTAATTTCTAGCGATTTTTGAAATTCTTTCTTTCAATATTTGAACATTGCAAAATCTTTTTGTTGCTGTTAATTTCATTGTTTGGGAATTTGTTAACTATTTTAATGCCATCAAAAATTTTACTCATAATTACTGCTTGAATGGTGATACAGTAGAAAAAGAAATATCTTGCAGAAGAAGTCGATAATACGGTATCGATCATAATTGGTGATAAGGAAAGCGAATTAACATTTCATGAAATTGATCCACACAATGTAAGCAATTTAATTTATGGCTGAATTAAATTTTAATTCAGTTGGAATCAGAAAAAACTAATTTATTTAAATGAAGTTTAACCAAACTCACATTTCACCTTTTCTCGAATAAAAATGGTTGAATTAAAATAAGAATTAAAAAAATTATAGTATTTCAAATTAAATGCTTTTTTTAATTTTTTCGGTAATAACAATAATTACAAATTTTTTGTAATTTAGGAAAACAAAGCGATAAATCGAAAGATTATAATTTTATTATATCTGTTCACTGATATGTCTATGTAGCATAATTTCATAGTTTTCAGAATAATTCCTGGCAAGGTAACAAAGCTGATATTTACCTGCTTGTATACAGTATCGATTCGAAAAGCTCCTTCAAGGAAGTGATGAGTTTTGTTGAATGCTTACGTGGATCAACGACCACTCAAAATGCGCCTATTGTTATGGCTGCCACTAAAGTTGATTTGGAACGAAAACGAGCTGTTAGTAAGACAGGTAAACAATTGCTAACAGCATATTAACTAAGCAATTTTGTAAGTGATGGACTTTGACAGTATCATTTGTATCATTGGAAGTCGTCTTTCAGTTCAAATGATTGTTACCAGTACTTTCATCAAGTTTTCTTCATAATTACAGTATTTTGATGGAGCAGCGTTGCCTGGAAAATCGATTACTAACAGTTTTAATTAGACAGTCTTATCAATATAAATGGTTCCAAGTAGTATTGCAAGTAACCTACCTTAGTATGAGTAAATTAAAGTTAGTCATCCTATCGGTATCAGTATACCACTGTTGCAATGAAGTGATCTTATCGGTACGTGCAATTAACTGGAAGTATACGTAGTATCAAGTAAAATTTAAGTGACTATTATCAGTGTTGTTATCACTTCTCATCGTCAACATCAATGTGATTTTTAGCATTTTAGTTAACCATCATGTAATTATCAGTTGATAATCTTATAAGCGACTATTAGCATTGTTGTAATTAAGTTACCTTATTGTTAACACTGTTATCGCTGAGTAATCTCATCACTATGAATATTAATTGGCATATTTATGGTCATAAGATTGCTTAGTGACGATATTTCTACTAACAGTGATTTAATCAGTAATTTTGAAAACTTATCAACTGGAATGATTAAGAAGTTTTGTATAGAGCGAGCTAATACTATTATAATCAGTGATACTATTAAGCTTGAAACACCAACCCGTTTACCATGCTTTTACAATTTTAACTTTATTGTTTAAAGGAAAAAAAAAACTGACGCATTGTTATTAAATGTAAAATTCAATAATAAAAATTAAATTTTTAGATGCAAAAAATGCCGCAATGACTTATTGCTTCGTGCATTATGAAGTGTCGGTGGCGTTGAATTTAGATGTTGATGACCTTTTGGTTGGACTTATTGCAGAAATCAAACATTCACTCAAATCAGATTCACTCACTTGCTATATTGATGTCAACATTCCTTTGTTTCAAAAAAATTTTAATTTATAAAATTTAGATTGACGAAAGCATCGATTTCATTTCCTGTCAAATTAAAATTAAGTTTAAAAAAAAAACGACGCAATTTAAATTCTCATGAATTCTCAAAAAAGAAATTTTGTTTTTGGAAAAATATGAATTTATGAAATAATTTTGGATGCTTTTTTTCAGCTTTTCTGGAGTCAAAAATTGAAATTTTTTATTGGAAAAACTAAAGAAATAAAATGAAAGCATTGGAAAATTTTTTAAAAATTTCAGATATTTTAATTGTAAGCACAAAAGATAATGTTTCAGTAATTAAAGAATTATTTTTTAGTCTTCCAATGAAAATGCTAATGCAGCAATGATGGAAGAACCGAATGATTTCAGAGCTGCCATAAGAAGATATTCCAGAAGACGACAAAAACAAATGGGTGACATAAATGAGGTATATTCTTCATAAATGAACTACTGAGGGTCGGTCAAAATGATATTTTTGCTTCCATGGGACAGAACAGCTAAGGCTATTTATATCAGTAAGTGATATTAATTATAAAGGATCAACTGAGATATTTTATCAGTACGACATTCACTTATGTGACTGTAAAGGTTGATAAGATATTTACTTGTATGGAATAGAAGTTATCATCGGGGTCATCCATGTGGCATTGACCTTCTACGTCACAAATGTTTCAATTGCAGAAGGACACGAATAAATGCACGCATTTTAAAAGTAATCTTGTGGAACGTTTTCGGAACTGGCGTCGATTATTGCCTAATTTAAATTATTAATTATCCAACTGAAAAAGAAAATTCTTACGTGCCATTGTTCTTCCATACGTTTCCTATTATTGATCGCTGTTATTAAATCTTTTTATTCAATTTATTCCATATTTGTCATCAAATCACTCCCAAATATGTATGAAATTTCTTTTTTAATGAATAAAAACCTTGCAAATAAGAAGAAATATGCAGCACAGAAATAAATTCAACATTATTACTATTTTTGATCAGATGGAAATCAAAAAAAAAAAGCGAAAAATTAGTTGGAATTGGTATGCCACGAATGATGAAAACTTTAAATGAGTTTCCAACATGGTTTAGCCTCTTAAAAATGGAGATTTCGAAGATTATATCCTTGATTGAATCCATGGAATCTGCAAAGTGAATTTTTTTCAATGTACGTGGAACCACTCCATTCTGTATTCTGGAGGTTCATATACTGGGGTCTAACAAACTTGACAGTGACAGCAAGATCCTCAGGCTTTTGTTAAAGTGTCGACCTGTTATATCTGTTTTATGACATTGCAAGGCTAATTGACCTTTACCTGTATAGAATGTAAGCAGTCAACTCGGTTTCTCAATTTCAATTCAATGTTCTGTGTTATTTTTTTTTGCCAGGTTTAGAAGTTGCCCGAGGATGATTGCATGAAGGTTAAAGGGTCATCCTACTCGTGGATATTTAAGCATTGGGACATGTTTGGCTCCGGAGATTTTCCCGGATGCATACAATACCGCCAGCATAGCTCATAACCTCGTAAGGGTGATGTAAAAAAGGCAGATGCTAAAGAAATTTCAAACAAGCAGTTATGATGTTTGATTTGTAGAAAAAGTCCTCAGCTGGTAATAACATAAGAATACACAAAGTATTATTACGTTACCCAACGTCTGCGGTATTTCCTGTAGCGTGGAATAAGGAAAATATGGAACAGGTGGAATCGCTCCTTGGAAGAGTCGATCCTACAGTCATGGGATTTCATCGTCATCACTTATGCCTGCCAGCCATGACAGGTGGTGAGCCTTAGGCACAAAGAGTTGGGCCAGTTGTGCGGATGCTGTATATTCCAAAATTTCAGCTGTATGTCGTACTGAAAGTCTAAGAATGAAACTGTGCACACAGGTCATTAAAAGTCTTGCAGTACTTATAATTATCACAGAAAGAGATGATTTCAATTTACTTCTCCAATTATTTTCATAGGTAAATAAATTATCAAGAAAGAAAGGACGAAGAATTTTTACAATGAGCTGCCAAAAATTATTCAGTGCAGATAAAAAGTATGAAGAAAATGCAAGGATAATATAAGTTTTCGTATAAAAAAATCGAAGGGAAGAATTGACATTTATTTATGCATACAGAAAATCACTAAGACAATGCAAAGCAATAAAAATTTGAGAACATTTGGAAACATGAAAAAATTGCCAACTATTATAGGATCAACTTATTGCAAAGTGTCCCATCACAGGAATGTTATGTGGCTTATATCGAAGTTGCACAGGGGCACAATTTAGCAAAATGGTTTTTTTAGGAAATTGGAGGGTGAGTTTTGTTAGGTAATGTGATTGATTCATCCAGTTCATTAATTTTTTCATTTATCAGCCGTTTCATCATTTAAGACCGATGTTATCTTGGTTACTAACTAGTAGTAGTGAAGTGTTTCTTCTTGACTGGCTAATTCTAAATTTGTTGCGAAATTGAGCACTTCCGGGTTTCTTTGTGTGAAATGTGTTTTATGGCCCAAATCTTATCAATAATAGTTTTATATGTTCACGTGTGTCATAAATAGAGTAAGCTGCTGATAATGACATATATGGGAAGGTCGAATTTTTTCAAAATATTTTTCAGTTATAATATCTATTGGGTATTATTTCCTTTTGTAGGTCGGCGGGCCGAGATTTTGTGGTAGCGTTGATCGTCTTTCGTGAGCCTCAAACTTGAGTAATTAAACCATTTACTAACGCAGTAAACGAATTAACGAAACAACTATACGATTCTAAATCGAAAATACACGGTTGCGACACAAAAACTAACATTATTTGACGTAACTCATCAAAATCAAAAGGAAGAAAAAAGGGGGAAACCAGGCCGATTGGTATGAAGTGGAGATATGGGAATGTGATGTTCAGTGGGAGTGTAGTAAAAGGCCTGGGAAGAGTTGAGAGGCATGCGTGCGAAAGGCGAAGATACGTGGGAAAAAATGACAGTATTATCAATGTAGAACAAAATGCATGTTGGTTTCGAGGGATCATAGATTAAATATCTAAATTATGACAATTTTGACTTGCGAGGAAATTTTATGTAATTCGCGACATGTGAGACAGATGATTTGTTTGTTTAATTTCCGAGATTGATTTTAAATTTTTACGTATAATCATCTATTTCACGTTTTTTTTGACTAAATGGTTTATACTATAGACTTTTATGATCACCCGTGGACTTTGTTTTCTTTGCATTAGTTTCCTTTAGTTATCTCGGCAGGTTTGCCGACAATATCTTTTTTTTTTGTTTCATTGTTATTTTATGTGTTGTTTCACTTATCAACAGCAATTTTCTGTCGGATTCCAGAAATTATATTATGACTGATCCGCATACAGTTGACTTTGATGTGTTATTTTATGATCACCTAGTGAAGGAAGAGCCGAAACTGGTAAATAAGGTGTTTAGTGCTCAACGACGAAGTGAACTGGAACAGAGAAGGGTATGCTTTTATCGCTTATTTATGAGTGATTTCAATTTCGTTGTTTAGCCAATTCTCTTGAAGCTTTCTCTAACATTAGAAATCAGAATATTGTCTCAAAGCTTTCATTGAACACTTCATTTTTTACGGGAATATTTTCCAGCGATCATCCGGTAATTTCAAGCCACTTAAAGAAGTTGTAAGAGAATATAACAATACTTTATCCCGAAAACGTTGCGCAAATGGTATCGTCACTAGCTCACCAGTTGCTAAAAAAACTTTAAGACAAGGTGAAGTGGATGATTCAAGTGACAGCTCAGATAGTGATGGCCCAGTCAAGCAGGCTGCGGTAAATTATTTTATATTTGCAAATCATTTTATTGGATTTAATATTCAAATACAGATCACTTCATTGAGTTTTTTGCCAAGTGAATGCTTGAATCACTGCATCAAAAAACCACTAATTTTGTTTGTTGAGTATATTTTGTTGAAAATTAAAAATGCAATATTTTTCAAAAACTGATCGCACGTTAATTCTGTTGGAATTCTGGTTGGATGGTTAGTCATGGCATCTTTGAATACCACTTGTTTTTTTCAGTATTTTGGGATATGTCGTTCCATTAGTGTTTTCATGGAGTTAAGTTACAATATTTCAAGAATAGGATTTAACCAAAAAAAAATGTAGTAGTGAATTGCCTTGTTGTTGGGTTAATATATGTACAAGGAGTTAGTTTCAGGCAAAATTAATCCAAAGTGTAGGAACAAAGCGGCCTCTTGCCCTATCTTCATCTTCAAGTTCTGAATCAGATATCCCGGTTCGTTTTATTCATTTTTTTCATCTAACATGAGAATCATTTACATGAATGAGCATATTCTTTGCTGAACCCATAATCTTGAACTGGCATTTAGGCACATCAGAGCTGGACGGTGTTGTGCCGTTTTAGTTTAAGCGGTGCCTTAAATCAAACTGTAAGCCAAAATGATCGTGATAAGTTTTTACGGTTTCCTAAAACTTTTTTTACGAACAGAATTTTGTTCATTTGTTATCTATCATTTAGATGTAAATTTGTCCAGTACTTTTGGGAATAGGTTCATTACAGACGGAGAACAAAAACAAAGCAAAAGAGCTGTCAAAGCAATCGAATGGTAGAACTTTGTTATTATCTGACTGAGACTGTGACAATGATGACTGGAAGTTGTTGATGTTTTGAGATCTCTGAAACTAACCTTAACTGCGGTTATGATATGTTTTTAGCCGGGAAAAATGATGAACCGTTTGTTGATGCCATTATAATCCTTTATATCGGATCTCGAGTGATTTTGCAGCTTGCCATTACTATTAATGACTTTTCATGATTTTCACAAGTTATTTCCAGATACAACCCATTTCGAAACCAACTGAAGTACCACTGACGAAGTCTTTGAGGTCTAACTGTGTATTGATTGCAACAACAAAAAATGCGAAAATTGCTGAACTTTCCCGACCGCTTAATATGAGGGTCGCAAGGAAGCAAACGAGAAAGGGTAGCAATTCTAGTTCATCAAGTGCTTCAGATGCTGTTACAAATAATGAAAATAAGATTCCATCAACTGCAAGACAGACGAAATCGAATAAAACGGGTTCCGGAAGTTCTTCTGACAGCACATCCAGCGATGATGATGTAGGTGCGGTTGCGAAAGGAATGGCTTTTAATAGAGAAGTTTCAGCTAGTACAAATGCTAATTTAAAAAGCGCTGATGCAGTAAAAAAACCACCTAATAGCTCGTCTGACAGTACATCATGTGACGATGACGATGCTGGTAAGAATATGAAGTCGTCAGTTCAAAGTAAAGGTTCTGGGAAAGCAGATTTAGCCTCGTCAAATATTGTTTCAAAAAATATTACTGTGAAAAAACTGGAAAGTTCATCTGAGAGTTCTAGTGATGGTGACGATGGCAATGCAAACAAGGGTTTTATGGCCATACAAGGCAAAGCAGTTGTAGCAACAGTGATGCAACGGAAAGTAGTTGTAGCGACACGAAATAAATTGAAAACTGCTGCTGCTACAAAAAAATCATCGGGAAGTTCATCTGATAGTACCTCAAGTGACGATGACGATGTGGATAAAATTTTGAAGCCATCAGTGCAAGGAAAGGTACCTGGAAAAGTTCTAGCAGCTCCAAATACCAAGTGGAAGGGTTCCGCTGCTGCGAAAAAGCCATCGGGAAGCTCATCTGACAGTTCTAGTGATGCTGGTGATACGCACAAGAGTTTGAAGCCAGTGGTGCAAGGAAAAGCAGTTGTAGCGACACGAAATAAATTGAAAACTGCTGCTGCTGCGAAAAAGTCATCTGAAAGTTCATCCGATAGTACTTCTAGTGACGATGACGATGCGGATAGGATTTCGAAGCCATCAATGCAGGGAAAAGTTGTTCCAGCAGTACCAAACCCTAAATCAAGAAGTGCTAGCGCTGCGAAAAAGTCATCGAAAAGTTTATCTGACAGTACTTCAAGTGATGACGATGATGTAAATAAGGTTTGGAAGCAATCAGTGAAAAAAAAAGATTCGATGAAATCACCACCAGCAGCACAGAATGCTAAATTGAAAACTGCTGCTGCTGTGCAAATACCATCAGAAAGTTCAGATGATAGTACTTCAAGTGATGGTTGTCATGCAAACAGGAGTATGAAGCCTTCAGTACTAGGAAAGGTTCATGGAAAAGTGGTTCCAGCAGCACCAAATGCTGAATTGAAACGTTCCGTTTCTGCGAAGGAGCCATCTGGAAGCTCATCTGATAGTACTTCAAGTGAAGATGACGTTGATGCAAACAGGGGTTTGAAACCATCAATGCAAGGAAAACTTCTGGAAAAGGCAATACCAAATGTCAAGTTAGGAAGTGCTGTTGCCGTGAAAAAGCCATCAGGAAGTTCATCTGATAGTACTTCAAGTGACGATAATGCAAATAGGAATTCGAAGCCATCAGTGCAAGGAAAAGTTCCTGGGAAATTTGTTTCAGAAGCTCCAAATGCTAAATTAAGAAGTTACGTTGCTGCGAAGAAGCCATCGGGAAGCTCATCTGACAGTACTTCAAGTGAAGATGATGATGATGCAAACAGGGGTTTGAAACCATCAATGAAAGGAAAACTTTCGGAAAAGGCAGTGCCAAATGCCAAGCTAGGAAGTGCTTGTGCCGTGAAAAAGCCATCAGGAAGTTCATCTGATAGTACTTCAAGTGACGATAATGCAAATAGGAATTCGAAGCCATCAGTGCAAGGAAAAGTTCCTGGGAAATTTGTTTCAGAAGCTCCAAATGCTAAATTAAGAAGTTACGTTGCTGCGAAGAAGCCATCGGGAAGCTCATCTGACAGTACTTCAAGTGAAGATGATGATGATGCAAACAGGGGTTTGAAACCATCAATGAAAGGAAAACTTTCGGAAAAGGCAGTGCCAAATGCCAAGCTAGGAAGTGCTTGTGCCGTGAAAAAGCCATCAGGAAGTTCATCTGATAGTACTTCAAGTGACGATAATGCAAATAGGAATTCGAAGCCATCAGTGCAAGGAAAAGTTCCTAGGAAATTTGTTTCAGAAGCTCTAAATGCCAAATCAAAAAGTTCCGTTGGTGTGAAGAAACGATCTGAAAGTTCGTCGGATAGCACATCCAGTAGTGATGGTGGTGAATGTTCGGGATTAGCAAGCCTTACAAAGATTCCAAGAAGACTACTACCTATAATACCGAATGCTAATTCGAAAAATGTGGCTGTCGCAAAACCAACGGGAAGCTCACCTGACAGCACATCTAGCAGTGATGATGATACGGGCAATAATCTGAAGCTAGCCGTAAAGGAAGGCATAATTAAAGGTCGGGCCGAGAAGACAGCTTCGAAAGCCTACACCAAAACAACCTGGATAACTTCCCCTAGGAAGTCTCACATTGCAAAGGAATTAGGTGTTAGTAGTCCGGATTCTGAAAGCGGGTCTGACGAAACGCCTGCGAAAAAGCCGAAGCTTCAGGTCCATCAGAAGACAACAAAAATAATTCAGAAGAAGGCAGCGGATATGAGTTCAGCGAAAAAGGTGGAAGGAAAATCTGCGGTTATATCGAAAGTTAAAGTGAATGGCACCACGAAGAGTAGCTCAAGTTCTTCTGATGACTCAGAAGCAAAGAAAACTGTGGCAAAAATGGTTGGAAATAAAGTCTTAGCAAATGAGGATACATCGTATGATTCGAGCAGTGATGGGGAAATGCAGAAGGTGCGAGGTGCAGCTGCCGTGGATATGAAACAGTCGAAGAAACCACTACAACCATCCGTTGCTAAAAACAGCAGTGCTTTAGGAAAAGAATCAGATTCTTTTAATAAGGTATTACTTAAAATTCAAGTTTTAAAATTTTTTAACTCGGTAGCAAATGCGAAGACTGAAATTGATTGAGTCAGATTAATTGATTAGGTTGGATTTCTTGCAACTGAATCTCTGTTCAGGGACAAAAAGAAATTGGAAAAAATCCAGCTTCAAAGGATAACAATATTGATGTGCAGGAGAGGTATTTTTTCTATTGATTTATTTAAATTGGCAGTCTTTCATCATAACCAGGCTGCTATGGATAGTTAATATAGTTATGGAATATTATTTTTATATTGAAAGAATTTTTTGACAACCTACAACATTTTCGATGCGTTCATTTTGCAGAATAACTATTAACGAAAGCACTGCGGCTAGAAACGATAACAGAAAGCGGAAGGTTATAATTTTATTTTTTCGAATTCATGTATTCTGGCTAATGTTAATAGTATTTCTTGTTGCTACTGTTATTTCTATTTCTGGAGTGTTGTGATTATTATGGTGAAAAGAACTGAATCGTAATATCTGTTCAATCTTTTTCTCCAATTATACTAACATTTTGCAGTTGCTAGTTTTTAAAGTGCGAAAAGTATTGTAGGTAATGCAGAATGAACCGTTTCGTCGGGTGAAAACTTCGAAGGAAGAATTGAGTGACAAATTTCGTGACAACTCTTATCAAACAAAGGCATGACTTCGCTTTCGATTTTTTAATTTTTAAGAACATCAGAAATTAATTAAACGTTATATACTTTTTTCTTTTGTTATTTGCTCTTCTCTTTGCTTCAAAATAAGCAAATAATAGTATTCCTGAAGTTTTCCTAGTTGTTATAAATGTTATGCAGCATATATTCCGGAATCGCATCTTCAAAATAATCTGTTGCTACGTAAACAGCAGTAGTCCGTATTTTGCTTGAAGCTTTTCTAATTTTATTAAACACTTCCCAATTCAGACTTATGATCGTTGGGGTAGGAAAGCATATGAAGATTTGAGAAAAGTGCAAGGTAAAGGCTTCCGACATGAAAAAACGAAGAAAAAACGTGGTTCCTACTGCGGTAATGGTACACAGATCGATACCAGCTCTCATTCAATTAAATTTAGTGATAGTGACTGAAGAAATACTCTCCAGAACACTCTCTTTATTGGCTGAATATTTGTTGATGTTTTTCTGTTTTCGTTAATTTACTTTGAGCAATGTTAGTTTCTTTTTTTATATTTTGTTGGACTAAGTCTAGTGGTTATCATTTTTGAACTTTTTTTTCACCGATTTCAAAGCTGCTTGTAACAAATTTTATTTCAGTGTTGTTTGCTTATGTCAATTAATTTTATTATGGAAATGTTAGAACTGCTTGAAATTGTGGATTCTTGATAATCTATGATTGTTTAGATCGATATAAACTCTTGTTGATTCATCGAGCTTCATTTTTTTTTAAATTTACCAGAACTTTCTGGAAGACTTGATTCTACTTTCATTTCTATATAAATGAAAGACGGAAAATAATTTTTTTTGTTCGTTATAGAAATTTTATTCAAAATATTACAGTTTAAAAGCTTTAGATATTGATATTTGTTCTTAATATTTCAACGTAGATGGAAATTTCTTCGATTAACGGATGTATTATCTACGTTAACGGAGCTTTGGAATATTCACGAGTTCAAAGCTATTTATTATTTAGGTTTATGGTACAGAAGTGTAATTTATAGTGAGAATAGGTGGAATATATTTATATATAATACCACGAAGAGAAAAGACATTTTACTATAAATGATGGTTCAGTCTAGAATCGTTGATTTGACTGGAGATAATCGTCCCATTTTAATGTAATTTTCAGCCGTTGCCAGCTGATGGAAGTAATAAAGTAAGCGGGATTATATAAGAGTTGGATGTTGGGAATTGTGCTTCCGTATCGTTTTTATGAGGATGTAAGCTCAACGGTGGCATAAGATAAATGAAATTATAGATCATTAGAGCAAAATGGGAAAATCAAAAGCTGATTTGCATTCAAACAGTGATGTGAAGATGGAAGTGGATGAGGACGTGAAGCCATCGGTGAATGGTTTACTTGACAAGAGCGTATTGGAGACACCAACGTCAGCAAAGGTTGGACAGGTATAACATTTAAATGTTTCGATAATTGTGAGATTTATTCTTTTACTGCCAGACAATTTTATTAATAAAGTTCGGAACAATTTGAATAAAGCAAAGTAAGATAATGATAGGAAATTGAAGACGTCGGATGAAACAGTCGATACGGTCGCTTAGCGAATGAAAGGGATCATTACTTGCGTTATATACGGAATAACTCTGCATTACATCATTGTCCCTGGTAATTGCGGAACAAAATTTAGATTTTTGAAACAAAGATTACATTTTTTTTGTAAGTAGCAAAGCAGCACATTGTGTGAACAAAGATCACATTTCGCAATTAACAAGACTTACAATTTCTGTGCTCTCAAGATTCACATTAACCCTTGCAAACAAAGGCTTTATTTCATTTAGAATTTTCGTCAAAAGAGAATCTCGTAATTGGTGACTGACTCATAGCCTTTTCGTTTTTCTCGACAGTAATGTTTGCTTTGATTCTATTCTAATTGATATGGTGAACCATTCTAACTGAATGAATTTATAATTTTTTTAATTCGCTCATTTACCATCGTTTGATAGGTAACAGATTTTTAGAACACCTTTTGATTTTATTACTTTTGATTATTATGGGTGCATATTTGTAATTTGGATTCTTGAAGATTTGGAGAATTTAACTTCATGTCAAGTGAATAAGCACTGCAGTGAGTAGTGCTTTTCTTAATTCAGGTGCAGTATGAATAGAATTTTTCATCTATCAGGATTTAATATATTTGGGTTGTAAAAGCGATATGACAACTAATAAATTTTATTAAGGAAGATTTGAGATGTCGCGAATGTGCATTAATTTTATTTGTTGCTCCTAAAAATAATGTATCTCATACGAAGCATATCGTCCATCGTTTCAGCGATTCAGCAATTACGAATACATACTTTCATATTCGAAACTGCTTTCTGTACTAGAATCAGCTTGACAGATTGAAAAGATTTCAGGATGAATATGACGAACTCTGTAGTATGGTTAATGCTATCTCCCAACCGCTTGCTTCTAGAAAAGTGGCTAAGAAAATTTACAAATTGGTAAAGAAGGTATCTTTTTTATTCGTTTTTGTTTTTTTTTTTCTTAGCGTTTGTCCCGCTTGGTTGCAGAGTTTGCTTCAAAAAAATTATCATTTGGATTGCTTATCTTTCACTATCAATCAGTTAAAAAATGTTTATGATTCTCGAGAGTTACTTTTTTCAGGCTGCTAAAGATAAGCAAAATTTGAGACAGGGAATGTGTGATGTCCAAAAAGCTTTGAGAAGGAATGAAACTGGTGTCGTGGTGCTTGCAGGTTAGAATCTATACCATTTTAGAATTAGACATCTCACTGTACTTAGTTCGCCTAAGTTATTACATGATCTCCAAAGTAAAATTTTCAGTTCAGCATTGGCTTTTTTTTCTAACGAGACTTTGCGTTTGAAATAAGCGCATGGCATTTCGGTGGGTGTTTCCGAAACTTAGAGAAATTTTAATGGGCATCTCTTCATTGATAATTTTCCTGAATTGGGTTGCTTTAGAACTCGTCAAAATGGATTTAAATTATTCGTGTAGGGAAAAGTTTGTATTTTTCAAATCAATTTACAGGTAATGTATCACCAATTGATGTTTATTCACATATCCCAGGTATATGTGAGGAAAAAGATATCCCATATATATTTACACCGTCACGGGAGCATCTCGGCTTGGCTGCTGGTAAGATTTCGGATTTTTCCATAAATTCTTTTTATATAATAAAGACTAACAGGTTATTTGATTTAATTTATTTTCTAATCACCGCTGGATTTCATTATGGAAACGATCGGGTAGAGTTCTTTGAACTAGTTCACAAATACTATTGACCCGGTCATTTTTTTTTTTTTGTTCCTTATCATTTTTAGGCATCGAGAAAAATGTTCTTTGGTAGGGAATTTTATTTCAATTGGTTTCATTTTTTATCCTCGGATGAAGTTTCAGGTCACAAAAGGGCGGCTATACTACTTCTAATCAAGGAACATGAAGATTATGCAGATTTGTTCCAAGAAGTATGTGGGTTGATTAAGTGTATCGTTCCTGATGTCTGATACAGAATGATTTTCTCGAAACTCTTATCTTTGTTGTCTGGTGATTGGCTGCTGTATAAAGATTTTTCATGCATTTTCGTTAATTTCCTACATCTAACATTATTGTCACTATAGTGGATAAATCCTTGCTGTTGTTGAGAAATTTCCTTCCCCTTTTGAAGCAAAAGCTGAGCGTCCTCGTTTGCTGTGTTGAGCTCTGATTAAACCACTTATTAACGCATTAAACGAGTTAGCGCAACAAATATGCGATCACGATACAAAACCAAATATTTGACGTAACTCAAACTCCGAAGAACAAAAAAAAAAAGGAAAGCAGACCAATTATGAAGTGGAGATATGGAGTGTGATGTTAAGTGGGTGTGTTGGAAGGGTTGAGATAGCGAGGATGAGCATATACGTGAGAAAAAACAGGAACCGAAGTGTTATTGTGGTGGAGGATAGCATGGAGATCGGCATAGAGGGTGGAGCTTGTACGGATAGATGGATATTACATCAAACATGAATCAAAAAAGGACATTTGAGGGATCAGGTTTCGAACGTCTAACGACAATTTTAACTTACGAGCGAATTTCATCTATTCGCGACATTTGAGACAAATGATTTAGTCTAATTTCCAAAGTGACTTTATATTTTAACGCATAAATCATTTGTCTTACATCAACTTTTATCCCTCAAACTTTCTTTGATAATTTTCGGATTTTTCCGACACTTGCAATCTGCCAAAGTCTGAATTAGAAGAGCAACTATAAAGCACAGTCATTGTTTGGTTTTAATACTGAAAAAAGTCAGAATATTTCGGTTAAATAAAATTTTCCCGAGACGGAATGAATGGATTATGTCATATCGGCATATATTTCATTTAACAATGATCAGTAGAGCTCCTCACCAATATTTTGTACTCTTCGTAGCATGAAGGTTGATCAACAGTTTTATTTTGACTCAATAACTTGTCAATTTTTCGAACAGTCTTCAGCTTAGTGAATAAAAATGCCACTGATCCTATTAGATCTTATTGGTTGCTAAGGAATTCTTCCAACTCTTGACGAATTCTGCGATGATACTGTAAAGTTATCCGTATCGTACGCATTATATTGTGTGTTTGAATCAGTCAACTATAAATCGATCCTACTTGGTGAATTTTTCAAGATGAAGCATGCGCTTATTTACATCTCTTCAGTGGTTGATTTTTTATGACTTCGGAAACTTCGTCATATGGCGATCTTTCAAAGATTCGTTAGCTTGTCCTAATATATTAGAACATTGAAGAAAGGATTGGATGTAATGTGAGAAAAGCAAAAAAAGCACTGAAATTTATTACAATTTCATGAAACAAAAAAATAATAGTCACTTAAATTGACATATCGATTTCCAAAAATGAGCAGAGAGTAGAATTAAAGAACAATATATTTCAATTTAAACAAAAACAAAAATTTCATCAAAATTTTTGTTTTTCAATCATTTAATTATGAACCATCACAGAAAAATATTGGTACCTGCATGAAACCATTTCAAAAATTAAAAAATAAAAACTGGCGAGATTTGGCATTGTAAGCGATTGGTTACAATTTTAATTTTGATTGTAACTTTTTTTTGGTTGTATTTTTGTTTTTTTCATTAAATTTAATTGTTCTTCCCTTTGCAAGAAATTTATTCCTTTAAAGCAACAATTATTACTAAAAAAACATTTTTTTGCAAAAAATTGCATATAACTGATATTTCCTTAACTACAAACTGACAAAAAAAAGCAATGCGTACCAGCCCGAATAAACATTTTAAAAAAATTACAGGGTTCGTTAAAAATTTTTATTTTTTAAAAAATTTTGAAAAAAGTTTTTCTCAATCTGGAATTTTTTTTTTTGTGTTTTGGAAATAGGTGTTTTATTGTTAGCAAATGATAAATAAACTTACTTTCTACTAATCTACTAATTAATTAACACTGTGTTTTTTTATATTAATGCTCCTTTTTCGCGCACATTTAATTTCTGAAGAAATTTCAAATTGTTAGGAAAAAACTTCTAACAGCACCTCAGCTAGGGTTTTTAGAGCAATGAATAAAGCAATGACTTCGTATTTATTTCAAAAACATAAAACAAAGATCGATTTGTTTCTCTAAAAAATTTTTTCTCGTTAAAAATAGAGAATAAAATTTCTGACGAACTTAACCCGCCTGCTGCAGCAATTATTTTTTCTCACAAACACGTCATTTTCATAATTCACGCAAAAATCTATGTCGTATTTCAATGCATACAAACAAAAATAAAAATAAAAATTCGACTTATTTGAGAGTTATCTATGATGCGTCACTGTATCAGCTAATTTTGATTTTGCATTTCCGGGATCTCATATTACCGTGAATGTCATCATCACAACATTGTGCAGAGATTACGAATACGTTGCCTTGCACGACGTAACGGTGCTGAATGCTTTGTACGATAATGCTCACCAGGTGTTAACTCTGTAAAAATGAAACCATTTTGTTGATTTGTTCATTAATAAGCGAAAATAAAAATTAATTTAAACGATAAGGTAACTGGAATAATTAATTAACAGAAAAAATTTAATAATTTTAAAATCAAATTTTTTGCTTCAAAAATTTTAATTTACTACACAAAATATCATTTCATCACTGACATGTTGCTGATATTTTTTAATAATCATTAACTAATATCAATATTTCAATGAAATCATTTCTTACTGCTTAAATCAATAAATACCAACAATTATGCTTGAATTAATAAGGTGAGTAAATTCAAAAATAAAATGAAATTAAAAATGAAAAATTTCGCTCCAAAAATTAGATTCACAGCATAAAATTTCATTTCATCACTTATATGTTTGGTGATATTTCATAATATTTTTTGATTAATAACAACATTTCACTTAAATCATTGCTAACTACCTAAAACAACAATTAACAAATAGTTTCACATTTAAAATGAGCAAGGCAATTAAATAATGAAAGGGATCATTATTTGCTACTTCATTAACGGCCATCAGTTCCATTCCAAACTTTATTTCCCAACCAGTAATTTATCAACATCCAAAAAATCCGAGAATTTTCCGATAAATAACGGAGTACATTAAAGTTCAGCACTGCCCCCTCCTCTTCATTCTGGTCATGGAGTCCATTACCCATGGCTTACAGAAGCCAGCACCATGGACCCTACTATATGCAGACGACATCCTGCTATCCGCAGCAAACAAAACTGAACTGGAACAACAAGTACAGAACTGGTACAATCGCCTCGCAGAGTTCGGATTGCAGATAAATATCAGGAAGACTCTATACTCGACGACCGATCCAAATGAGCAAGGTACGATTCAAATTAATGAAATCAATCTAACAAGATGCCACAGTTACAAATAACTTGGTTCAACAATATCCATGGTCGCATGGAAAAAGATATCAACACGAGAATAGCTGCCACCTGAACGAAATGGCGAACTACAACAGGAATCACTTGCGACAAGAAAATCAGTGATCGCCTCAAGTCAATAACAAGAGAAAGAGAACACAAACTAGCTTCTATGGAGACAAAGATGCTACAATGGATGTTGGGAATAACAAATTTGGAACATATAAGGGATGAAGACATTCGATATCGATACGGGATAGCTCCCATCACTGACAAACTTCGAGAACTGCGCCTCAAATGGTATGGTCAGTCCCTACGAGCCGATGCACAGATCAAATATAAGTATAAGGAAAACGACTTAGAGGATGACCAAGACAACGGTGACAAGACACGTTAAATCGAAACCTAATAATTGCTGGATTAACAACTGACATAGCACAGAAATGAGACGTATTGAGACAACGCTCCAAAAGTAGCGAACCCTGCGACCAAGTGGGACAAACATGGAAAAAAAGCACAGTTAATGTAATAAATTAACATTTTCAAAAACTTACCAAATACTATCTAATCCTATTTCTAGTACATGTAATATCGAATAAAACATAGAAACTTCTTTTTCCAACACCCTGTTCCGCGGAAAACTGGGGAGATATGAGAAAAATCCGGTATTAACCTTGTGTATGAATTACTGGTAGTGGTAGTATTGATTCACATGAACATTCATCGGCTCCATCCTCGATCATCGGTAAGTCATTAATTAGTGAAATGATCGGTACTTCTTCGAGATTTGATTTTTGATAATGTAAACATTCTGGCTTGGTATCTGGAAACAACAAAAGATAAAGCATACACTTCAAAAATTAAAAATTTTGTTAATGAATAATTTTGAAAATATAAGATGAATAATTAATATATCAAAATCATTCGGAATTATTAACACCTAAAATGATAAATTGAAAAAAATTTTTCCGATAAAAAAATTAAATCATTACAAATGATTAATCTGAATTAAAAATTAAATATATATTATATAAGGTAACACTTATTCATCCTTTAATCGAATCTTTTATTATGGAATTGATAAAATTAATGCGAAAAAGTCTAGGTTTCATATAGTGATCATCGTAAACAGAATGACCATTATAATCAATAACAGAAAAGTTTCGGTAAACCTTCAACAATCCATTTCTTACGTCCTTCTCCCCAATACTCATAACGTGGTGGTGTTGATGGACGTGGTAAATCATAACGAATCGGGTTACGTTGAACCTAAACGTATCAATAACAAATGAAACAAGAAAAAATGATAATAATCAAGTGAACTGCTAGATTATCACTGTAAATTGAAATTTTTTGAGCAAGATGATTTCTTTCATTCAGAAAAATAAATTTGATTGTTGAAACTAACTTTTGTTTCCGTGCCTAAATAATAATAGGTTGACGGTAAAGACGAGACTTCATATCGGGCACTTTGCATATGTAAATCATCCTCGATGGCAACCCCCGCATATGTTCTAGGCAATGTACTACTCTCAAACATGGATCTTCCATAACGGCTATGAGCTGAAACATCGGGTAGTCTGGGTGGAAGTGGTGGTGGTGGTTGTGGTGGTGGTTGTGGTGGTGGTGCTATTCGGTGAATCTAATAAATGGTGAAAAAAAGAAGCAAATAAGCAGTTCGACATGGTACCACAAATGATCTGCCAAATGGTCAAAACTAGAATTTGACGACACATTTGTGCATTTGGTGTCCAAGGTGGCTGATACTGTAAATTGAGTATCTAAGATGATGGATACTTTGAATTGAGGATTTAATGTGATCGATACTGTAAATTAGGTTGCGAGAACAATAGCGTCTTCTCTCCTTGTTGTAGGCCCAGTTCCTAGAGTCCTTCCACCTCTGATACTGGTGTGAAAAGGATATTGTTCTTCTTTGTTTTGTATCTTGGAGGTGTGGCACGACTATCCAAACGGACCGTTGAACTTCTTCGTAAAAACGAATATTCCACCTGGTGGAGTTTCTTTGTCTGATACTGTTCGTAAGAGTTCAGGGATGGATATTCCACCTAGTGGAGTTTCTTCGTCTGATTCTCTCGAATATGTACTGGTACAATTCTGCGTACGTGTACTG
>JABVXS010000824.1:12689-22708 GCA_013365335.1 Madathamugadia hiepei | reverse complement strand
TGAGCTCAAACAACACCCACAATGCTTCACCATTCCTTTGTTTTCAGGACGGTATAAGCCCACTTGCCACTTTAATCCTCATTTGTGCTTTTAAATCATCTAATGGGCAGTGTGTTTTGTTAATGTTAATAATCGTTTTCCTAATTTGATGTTGCTTTTTTCTCGTGTGTATCGTGCTTATAATTCATTCATCAAGTATAAGGTACTCTAATACATTCAATTGTTTGCCACTACTATCATAACTTTAAAAAGTACTGCAGGTGATAAATTATATAGTCAGCAATACGCATGCATTGAACCTGAGGTACAATGTCCATAATAGATCTTTCTTTGAGCTTCTAATCTTTAACGATTAGTAACCTGACCATCATCGACATCACTGCTAAAGGTAAGGACACTAAAAGAGTCAGAATCCATGGATGCTGGGCCAAAGTATAATTGCTCAACTGACCTGTCTGTTCTGACCGTTTTGTATGTATGTATGTATGAATGAATGAGTGGTCAGACTGTTTCTATTGGTAATGGTTAATGAATAAGTCCCAGCTCTTTATTTTTGGAAAGTCGTCAATTTACTGGCGGCAATGCATACACGCTGGATCATTTTCTTTTTATTTGCAATTTCCATTTGCCCAAAAAGCCTCTTCCACTTCATTTATACCTGAAGTGAGGAAGAATCGATGATACTTGAACACACCAAGTTTGTGAATATGTCGAATTGGGATGGCAACGTCTCAAAACATATTGTATTCCTGACAACATGTCCGACGTGGCGAACTACTCGCCCTCACAAGAGCAAACACGAAAAAGCGGCATCGCGCACGACCGTCGCACAAGGACGCGGACTTCACCAACCGCCATAGTCAAACCTGTAAACCCAACAGTCATATCAATTATATGCTCACTCACAACAAACAAACTAATCAGGTGATCACCGCAATTCCCGTCGCTCTTACGATGCCGATAATGCCAATGATGGATCGGTTTCTATTCAGTGATGGTCAGAGAGATGAAGAAAAATTATTTTTATGCACTTGGAGAGAATTAGTGATTAGAAGAAATGCTCAATATATAAGTAAAAATAAAAGTTGAGAATGCATTAGAAAATATTCTACTAACTGTTGAGAATTATATTAATTTATGCAGTAATGTATAAGAAATATTGATTGGAAGTTAAATAATTTCCATCATTATACATTAGAGATGAGAAAAAGAATTGTGAGATTGGAGAGATCGATAAGCTTTTGCATATGAGAATAGAGCATTGTGAGATTGGAGAGAGTAGAGGTCGATAAGATTTTGCGGAAAGACATTGCTTGAAAATGCTTTTTAATGGTAAGGTATAGTGGTGTACGGATTTCATGCCAAGTTGGGACTGTTTCTTTCTTTTCCTCTCTCAGTAATTTTTAATTTTAATTAACTTATTCTATCAGCGTTATTGTTTTCTTCATCCTTTTTCATTTTGATATTTTTCTTACTAACTTACTGAAAATAATTTACTTGAAAACGACTTTTTTTTTTCTTCAGTTAAAGAATGTTATTGGAAAAAGATAGTCGAATATTGACAATAGCTATGGAAGCATTAGTGCAAGATTTTGAGCCACGCGATGCTATTCCATACATGTGTTCGGAAGAAATTTTCACTGATGACCAACAAGAAATTATCCTTGCTTCGGTTTGTTAGTTTTGTTTCCATTTATTTCACCATTGTCTAGATTTTTATGTTTTTTAAAGTAATAAAATAACCTGTAGAAATGTGAGAAGGTATTTCAGTGGTTAAAAAGAAACTTTGCAGTTGTTTGAGTTAAATTTATGCAAACCAATTACTCTAATTATGTGAGAATGCATTTCAAATGGCATTTCATTTATTACTTGAGGTTGCGCTTTTTTTTTTTAATTTCAAAATATGAATATGAGAAAGAATTATTTGAGATTTTATCACGTTCTCAATATTAGAAAATGGTTATTGTTGACGAATATTTGGGGAGATACTATGCACCAGTCATATATATTTGTGAGAGAATTATTTGATTGAGTGTTTATTTCGGATATTGGATTATTGCGGGCAAATTACATAAATATTTTGGAATAATTCAGAGCTTCACGCTAAATTTGTCCTTTTCTGGTTTTTTATTGCATTTGTTTAAATTCACATCCATTTTATAGGCGAGACGTACGTTACGTGTGATGGAATTCATTCGGCAGTATCGAAAGTCAGCGAACACCCTTCATCCATTAATAAAATATTTTCAAAAGTACGGGCAGAAGCATTTGGCACACCTTTTATCGAAAGATTACACACCAGAAAATCGGCCTTTATTAACGCCTAGTGCACTAGAAGACCGACTTTTCCAAGAAGGAAATGTGCCGAGGCTGCCTTTTTATCGTGTGTTACGAGTAAATCTGCTGGGAAAATTGAAGGATTTGTTGGTGGATTTGTCATCGCGAGGTTTCAAATTTCTAAGAGCTTCTCAGGAATTTACATTTTATAGCTTCTGAAATATAATTTCTGGAATTATTGTGCTTACGCAAAGACGTCTCATAATATTAAGCAAATCCTTCAGGATTTCTTCACAGAACTTTTTGAAATCGTAATAGTTTCTATTAGTGATAAGAACTATGGCGAAAAAACCAGAAGCCATGACTGAATAGATAAAAGATTGTTAGTACATACGTGAAACTTCTCACAGATGCAAGATGCAGTTATTATAAATTACAAATTGAACTTCTTGCTCTTTGAGTCGTTGTTTTCTTTCTTGCAGTTTTTGGGCGAGACGTTTTAGAAATTAAGGTTGATTTTAATTCCATGTAAGATATATTTGCTATTAGTCCATTGGTTTCTATGTGCATTAACGTTTAATGTTTGTTTTTCGTAATAACTTCTGCTCCTTATTATGTTCTTCAATAAATTTCAAACTTTGAAGTTTCACATGCTTTTTTTGTGTTTTATTTTTGTGAGTTTTTCAAAATTCAATTTCTCTTCTTTTTGAACGCCCATTTTCATTTCTGTAAATTTTTGGAGCTTTTGATTTATTTGATTTGTTGTGTGTGTGTTCACCTTTATTCGTCTCTTACCATTCATTATTGCAGACCAGTTTTGGCTTGTTGTTCATGGTTTTCCTGGATCCGGGAAAAGTTTTTTAGCCGCAACTGTTCTGCATGCTCATCCAATACTACTCAGTCGGTAAGGCTCATAACAGTCATTAGTTTAGTTGTCTTTTTTTGTTTTTGTTTTGTTTGAAATATGGTCACACGATCTTGATGATTTCCAACCAGTAGTACGTCTTCGTTCCATTTTCGTAGCCTAACAAATTTTCTGATTTTACAGATATTACGAACACGTTATATGGGTTCAAGATGGCTGCACCAATGCAGGTCAGCTACCTGAAGTTTTTTCGAATTTCGTATTTCTAGCAACTGATGCGTTAATTTTAACTGGAAAAGAAACCCCTGTCCAATTTTTGCCGTTGGTAAGCTTTCAGTCGATAAAGCGAGCTACAGGTGATAATTTTTACTAGCAGAATATCGTTATCATGCACTCTAATCACTCTGTTCATTTCAGGCCAGAGCAGCGTTGCGTGAGAAACCGAATGCATTGGTAGTTCTGAATGATATTTATCTTCAGGAAAGTGTGCGTTGGTTTGATCAACTGAATGTTAGTTTTTTTTTCCATTTTAAAATGAATTATCGAATACAAATTTCTCAATTTATTATTTTATACTGAGTGTTTTGTTTTGCTTTTTACATTGTTTTGCATAGTTTTGGACGTATAAAATGCTGTTGATTAACAAAGATTGAGATCTATTGTATATTTAATTTCTCTGCTGTATAAAATTCTTCCATTATTCGGCTTATATTTTCTTAATAATTTTAATTTCAGTGCCGCATCCTTGCAACAAGCCGTAACTTGGAGATATTCCAAGTGTCCTCGTCAAATCCCGTACATTTTGCAGTTGATCCACCGGGTTTTTCTTTGGCAGAAACGGAGATTTTCTTTCAACAAGCAGACTCTTCCATTGCAAAAACATCATCTGCTTATAATGAGCACCTCTTCCATATTCACAAAAGAACAATGGGTTTACCAGCACTTATTGCCATAGTGAGACAGCAAGCAAGCGACAATCATAATGAGTAATTTTTTAATTTTTTTTTCAAACAAATTTTGGCTCTCAGAACATTGTTTGCTTTCTGTGTGAAGAAATATTTGTTCGTTTGTTTTCAGTATCCATAATTTACGCTGCTTGCTGGATTGTTACGCTGTTACAACTATTTCAAATTTTACTTATTACAAGCATTCAAATATGTTTGATGGTGTTATGGAATCCTACAAATTCGTAATCTTTTTTTTTTCAAGTTATAGAGTTGATTTTTGATTATTTGAAATAATCAGGTGACAGAATATATGTCTGTAAAACTTTCTTAATATTCTCGGTGCTTTGCTTTCCTTACACTGTAGAATAGAAAGCAACTAATAAACAGCGTAAATTAAAGAATATTCCCGGTTATAGAAAACTCATTGATGGAGATTTCGATTTCATAGCATGAAGATTTGAATCTTCATTTAATTGCAACCACTGTTGCCTTTTTTTCCCCAAATTTCATTCAGTATAAAACTATTTCATGTAATCTTAACTGTTAAATTCTTAACGAAAAGTTTTAATATCAAATGTTTCTTTCGTGGTATTTCGTTTTAGATAAGTGAAATGTCTTCTCATCAAAGCTATATTTATTTCATTTAAAAACTTTATTTCAGCTGGCTAAACGTCAGAAAACAATTATGGAAACTTTTATTATTTTTGGCCATAATAAATGGGTACCTCTAGAGGTATTGATTTACTTCTCTCGTGTGCTTAATATGTGTGTTACCTGGAGCATGTCAACGACAGTTAGATCACTTTAGCACTGTAGGAAAGAGTTGAGAATGTCTCTTCTAATGTCTTTTAAATTCAGCTAATAGTAAGCAAAGGCTGGTTTGAAACTTTTGCCATGGACTTCTGCTTAGTTTTTTCCTCTTTTTTCAGTTAGTTTTACTGTGTATTCCATTTGATATATCTGGAGACCAAGATATTTCATATATGGCATTACAAGAATTGGAACCTTTAGTAAAGTCATCATTGCTGGATAAACGAATTGCCACTGTGGATGGGAAAGTTGATCGTGATAAGCCATTGATGTATGATTTTCACATCAATCGTATCATGTATTCCTTTCTTTGTGTCACAGTTGATCGTCAAACGATTGAAGTGAGTTGCTTTTTTTGCTCGCTATTTCTTAACTTTCCTTGTTAGAGAACATAAATTTTCGTCTAGTAATTCGTGAGTTTTTCACATCAATCGTATCATGTATTCTTTTTTGTTAGTCATATTTATCGGTTAATGTGAACCATTTCATAGAAACTTATTTTTAAATGTTAACATTAATTTATAGGTTGAAAAAATTTACAGTAATCGAGCGTTGTTCAGGAACTGATCGCTGCTTTTATTTCAGGATCGTCTTCGCTTTTTCATCCGTCCAAGTGTTTCCACATTTTTGTTGGGACATGGACGTATGGATTCGAATATCACACAACGTATTCGCTCTTATTTAAATCTTCATCCATCATTATTCCAAGAGATAATTTACGAAGGCGGCATTCCTCAAACTAGATTGATCGAACATTTTACTGAGGATAATTCTGCTGCTTGCCGCAAGAATTATGATTGCAACGAATCTGATGGTTGCCGAGCTATGAGGAACAAATCGGAAAATGATGCTGAAAATTGGACTGACAATTGTATTTTCATGTGAACTCCGAATCTCAAAATTTTTTTTGGATAGTCAGGCTGCACGATATATTCCAGGATATCTCCGTAGTCTTAAAAAGTTCATAAGCTCTTCTTATCTAATTTACGTGACAAATCATTGATTGCTGTACATGTATGCTGTACATGATGATTTTCCCTGTATGTAGTTGTTTCACATTCTCATTTTTTCTTTTAACTTTTTTACAGTGATTTGCTCATCAGACGTATACATTTATTTGAGTTGTTAATTTGATGCATTTTGTAGGAATTTTTCAGTCGAATGGTGCTTTTTATAATTGGTGCTTATGTTTGTCTACATTCCAGTTTTCCTTCCAATGATCCTCATGTTATTCTCACCTTTCCCATTTTATCCTCATTTCGATCCTCATCTTTTCACTTTTTTCACTTTCTTCCAATTCATTTACTTTCATTGTTCTCCCTGTCATTAATTTTATTGTTTGTTTTTGTCAGAATGTAATTGAATATTTCTGCGTTTTTTTGTACATTTGGTCATGCAGTGTTTATATATTTTTTTTATTAGTTCTTTTTTTAGTTTTTCTTGAATTACATTTTTATTTTAACTATTCTATATATTCCACCCTTTATGGCTCATTTTCTGTTTTTTGCAATGAACTTGTTCTATTCCGGTTTAAAATAATTTCATTCATCAAATGTATTTTTACCTTGAATGATGAATCGTTTTTATTGTTGCATATAATTTTGACGTGACGAAAAAATTTAGAAAATTTTATGCTTTCCTTCTCTATGCGACATTTGTTCACAGAAAAAAATTTGGAGAAATTTTAAATTATCGAAAATTTTTTTGGAATTGGAGATTCTGATTAGTTATGAATAATATCATGACAAATTCTTGTTGTATTGTACATAAAATTTGTTGAATTAATTATTATTATAAAATAAAGAATTTTGTTCAAATAATTTTAAAAGGAAACATTTTAGTAAAGAACATCAAAGATAATTGAGAAATTTAAGCATCAAAAATTGCCCTTTACACCATACTGATCAATTCAAGTTTCCTTGATTTTATTTTCCTTTTATTTCTGATAGATGTAAACTCTATTACTAAAAAAAAGTTAGTAAATCTGCATATTTTGAAAAATAAAATGGAAAAAGTTTTTCAATTATGAAATGAATTAAAAATTAATTTTTCCAGCAATTATGCTTATTGTTTGTGCTTTCATTTTAATCAGACAAATACTATAAAGCCACAAACTTTTTGTTAATTCCCTTGAAGCCTTTCCGGTCTACCTGATTTTCTGATACTTTTCCGGTTCAGTATATTGAACTATACAAGTATTGAGAGTATTGGAGTACGAAATAGAAAAGGAAAGGAAGGAAATGCAATTAAATGATAATGGTGGACAGGTTTTATCACATGATAGGTGCCTATTTTAAATTCTCCTAACTGAGCTTAAAGGTTAAAGGTTAATAGTTTCCAATGATTTAAATTCGAATTTAAGTAAACTTTAGTTAAAATTCTTTTTCTTGAATTTGAATTTTAATGCAATTTGTTTAAAATTCAGTTTTTGTAATCACTTTCTTTTGCTTCCTCCTTCTCTCTATCTCTCTGTCTTTCTCTCTCCATTCTCTTTGTTCCATATCAATGATTAATTCTAGTTGATATAAATTTTAATTTTGCTAGAATAATTTCAACAAATTTTTCACCTGTTGTGGATATTCCACATACAGCGTACGTAAAGCTTATTCTATCAAATGTTAACGAACGACCGATCATTTATAAATTTAAACGTGAAAAGGAAAAAGCCATTACAGTAATTTTCCTGTTTTTCTTTTTTTAATTTTTTCTTTTCAATATATCACGTATGCAATTAAAATTGTTTGGTGGAAAAAAAAATTCATTTTTGTTCAATTTGAAATTTTTTTTTATTTAGGCTAAACCAAATTCGATTGGTACAGTACCCGCACATGGACTTTGCCCATGTTTACTGATATGGCGTCGAGCACCGGAAATAAAGAATTGGAAAGATATGAAATCAACATCACTTCTATTGATTACCCAATTTGAAGGTTCCAATGATCCAAATATCAATGAGCATACTGTCACAAAAATTAAATGTACGGTAATATCGTAATATTTTTAATTATTTAAATTTAATTAATTCAATGTCAACATTGCTAATTAGTTGAATTAAATCAAATGTATCAATTAATTCAAATTTTGTTAATTGTTTAAAAATATAATTAAATGCATAACATTTGTTAATTATTTCAATCAAAATGAGTGCATTAAATTAATTCCAAAAAAAATTTACTAATTATTTAAATTTAATTTAATTCAGTACATTAAATCGGCAATATTTTGGTTCACACTTGAATAAAATTAAATCGGAAAGTTTGTTAATTTATTCAATTCAAATTAATTAAACAAAATTTGTTAATAACTTGAATTATGGTTCAATTGTTTAAATAATAATAATACACAAGCTTCATAATTTATAAATGATTTTAGTAAAAAAGTTTAGTAAATTTCAAAATATTCCTCTTTCTCTCTCTCTTTCTCAAATCGATCATCATTTCACGATCGGAATGTATTTGAGTAAAGCACATTGGTTACTTGATGATAGTGATAGTTACAATCAGATGATATTGATAGTGATAACTTAATGGCACGTAGTGGCAGTGATAACTCAATGATAATTTGATAATAGTGATCATGATAATTGATGATAGTGATAGTGATAATTTGGCGGTAGAGATTGTGATAATTTGACGTTATAGTGATAGTGACCGTGACTGTACGATGATATTGGTGATAATTTGAAATAAATTTAGATCGAAAAGGTGTTATGAAATCAACAATATTTAATTTCAAGTAAAAACAATTGCTTCCTTTGTCCAATTCAGGTCATATTTCATCATCAATGACGTGTAGCAGTGACAAACCACCTGAGGAATATATTACATTGAAAAGTTCCCTTTCGTCGGTATTATCAAAAGAAGAAAGCTCAGATGTACGAATGATAACACCAATTACAGGCATACAACGCTTATCAGATATATCACCCAAATTATCACAAAATACTATGAAGTAAATTTACAACAATTCCCTTTTTTTTGCAAATTTAAATTCTCCTCAAAATTAAATAGCTCTCATTGAAAAATAATAAATAGCTTCCAATTAAAATTTTTGAAATTTCAGCAATTATGGACAAAAAAAAATTTGAAAAAGGAAAAAATGAATTGGAATTGTATTTAAGCATTCATGAAAGATTTTTTAATTTAATTAGTTTAAAAAATGTAAATTATATTTTGATCAATTTAATCAAATCATCATATTCATTTTAACAATTAATCTAATTTAATTTTAATTAAAAGCCAAAAAAAGTTGTTAGAATGTTATGAATAATTTTTTTGTTAGAAAACAATGAATCAATTATTCCAGTAACATCATTTTAAAAATTAAGTAATAAAAAATTTACCGAATTTTTCAATTGCAGTTATTTGACATTTTCAGTAATTAAGTAAATGAAAATTTTTCAATTTTATGGAATAATTTTGAAAAAAATTTTCTTTCTCTTTTTCAGTATTAACAAATTACAATCATTAACTAACAAAAGGAATTATATTGCTGGATTTGATGACTTGGAAATTAAGGGTACAATTGTAATTGTATTAATTATTGCAATTATTATTTTATGTATTCAGATATTACTTGAAAACAATTCCTAAGAAGCATTAAAAAAATGAAATTTCACAATGAAATAATTTTTTTTGCCAAACGTTTATTTTTTTTTTTCTCTCTGTGTGTGCAAATAATAAAATCTTTAAGTATTTGAATTTGTTTTCTCACAATTTTCAAATAATTTTTATATTCATATTTTTTGTAAAATTCACAAACAACATTTTGTGAGAAAAGTTATTTGGAAAAATTGAATTAAAAATTTATCATTTTCCTCAATACTGTATGTAATTTTGAATTTTCATTTTTTTTTTTTTGGAAATTTGCAAAATTATTTTTGTTGTTATAAATGAAATTTGGAATAATTAAAAAACATTTTATGAAATTCAAATGTTTTCATGCGGTTTATTCGTATTACCACTACTCTTTTCACCTATAATTTATGTACTGAAAGAAAAAAATTATTTTCAACATTTTTTTTTTAAGGAAAAAATGACTTTTCATTGAATTTCAAAAAAATAACTTTTCATTAAACTTCAAAAAAATGACTTTTCATTGAATTTCAAAAAAATAACTTT
>JABVXS010000824.1:0-12589 GCA_013365335.1 Madathamugadia hiepei | reverse complement strand
AAAAAATGACTTTTCATTGAATTTCAAAAAAATAACTTTTCATTAAACTTCAAAAAAATGACTTTTCATTGAATTTCAAAAAAATAACTTTTCATTAAAATTCAGGAAAATGATTTTTGTTTGACTTTTGCCATTAAACTTAGATAAACAGAAAAAAATGAATTGAAAGGAAAATAGTTGAAGGAATTTTGGTTCATGCAGGCACTTTATCATAATTAATGAGATATTAATTTATCTTCATAATCATAATCAATGTAGATTAAATTATTGCAATTTATATTATAAAGTATTAAGTAATGAAGTATTACTCTTTCTCTATAGAGAGAGTGGCAATTGTTCTATTACTTTGTTACAAGTAATGGCACACTTACTCTTCATTAATATAAGTATAATTGAATACTTGTAATAAATTATTAAGTACTTCATTACTTGATATTTGATATAATTATACAAAGCACTGTTAGCTTTTACTTATTAGTAATGATATGTACAATGTTCAATGCACTCTTTTACTCTAAGTTGTGCTGTGAAGTATGTGGTAGTAACAAGTAATATATAAAGTTGGTTGTTCTCTGTTAGCAGTGATACATACAAAGTGATAATGAATTACTTTGTATCATTATTTGTATAAGTCATTATATAAGTAATGATGTAAGTTGATGTGAAATTTTCATTTATTCCATTGAAATGGTAATTAAAAAATAAATAAAAATTTTAAATAGAGCGATAAAAATGAAAATGCTTCGCCAATACAGAAATTACTTGCATTACGAAGGATGAAATATGGTCTTTACAAATATCCAGTAAGTCATTTCACATCAATTCTTTTTTAAATTTAAATTAAAAAAAAAAGTTGAAGGAAGAATTTTTTCAAAAATTAATTTTTCCTGTTTTGCTTTCAGAAAATATTAAAAGTTACAAGTGATAGACAAATTTTGAATACATATATTGATGAAGAAGCAAAATTTGATGAAGTTTGAATATTTTAGCATTTTTTTTTTGTCAGAAACTTTTGATAAGTAATTTCAAAAAAAAATATTTTGTTGAGAAAAAAAATTGTTAAAGAAATTAGTAATTTGAGAGGTCATTATAAAAAATTTTAGGAAAATTTCTGGCGTAGAATTCATTGAAAAAAAAGATTTAAAGATTTGATGAAGCATATATTTCAAATAATTTTGAATTCCATTGTTTGAAGTAATTTGCAGGAATCATTTCTCTCCAACATGAACTATGAATTATTCATGTTTATCAAAATTTGATTTTTCCGATTGCTAATTTCTGAAATTTTTGTTAATTTAAATTCCTTAATTTTTCAAATATTATTTTCCTCCAAAATTTTTAGTATTTTGTTTGAAAAAAAGAAAGCAAAACTTTTGCAAAAAACATTATTAATAAAACAAAAAAATTACAAATAACAATAATTATTTGTCAAGATTCTTCCGTTTTACCAATTTCATTTTTTCCCAAAAATTTTCAAATTTTGTTTTGTTTAATTTGAATTTAAAACCAAAATTTATAGTATACCGTAATTATCATCGAAAAATTTGTCAATGACAATGATAGCTAGGTGGTTGATTATTTATTGTTCAAATAGAAGAAATGATGAAGAATTATTCAATTTTAAAATTCAATTAAATTTAACTAAAAATTCAAATTCTAGTAAATGGAGAAATATTGCAGAAAAGTGAAAAAATTTTTTCAGTCATCGATACCTGGAAATGAAATTGAAAATGGAAATGTTGAAAATTTGATAAAAATAGCATGTCATGATGATAGTGGTACACCTTTTCCAGGTTTCCTATGTCCATTAATTCAAATTATGGCGTATGAATATGGTAACTGGCGAAGTAAGGTTTGATTTTCCCATTCATTTTACTTTTCGCAATTAATTAATTATAAACTTAGCAACAGTCAGTCTTTCATATATGCCGTAATGAAAAAGCTGGGTGGAAAAGTGATTTCACTTCTTTCTTTTTTTTTTCTTTGCATTTTATAAAAGTTTTCATTGTTAAAATTTGATTCAGTAACAATGAAGTTTAACATTTGATTAAAATTTAAACTTATCATTTCAGATAGCAGAAAATTTGACATGTGAAGCATTGCTGGATTTGAATACGCATCCATGTGATCATAATCGTAGTTCATGTGTTCTAATTGCACTACCAAATAATCATTTGATTTTGGGCTGTATGGATGATCATGTTTGTTTATTTGTTTACTTTTCTCTTTGTTTATTTAGTTCTTTTTTGTTTACTTGTTTACGTTGTTTAATTGTTTACTTATTTACTTCGGCATTTTTTACTTTCTTGTTTATTCGTTTGCTTATCGTTTGCCTATTTGTGCATTTGTTCATTGATTTGCTTGCTTATTTTATTATCGATTGTTTTTTGTTTGTTTGTCTACATGTTTGTTTGTTTACATGTTTGTTTGTTTGTTTACCCGTCTCTATGATTCTTTGTTCATATGATTGTTCATTAGTTAGTTTAAATTATTTTCTGTTAATTTGTTAATTTTGAAAATTTTTCTTGTTTAATTTTTTTTTGTCAAAGAAATTAAAATTATCAAATTGTTTCATCGAAGAAATTAAATTTCAGCTTTTCTTTATTTTTGTAAATGATTGGCTTGAAAAATTTTCAAATTTTCCATTTATTTTTTTTATAATGAAAAAAAAAAGTTAATAATTTTTTGAAATATTTGTTTTTCTCATTTTAAATATTTAAAATTTCAGACAGGAAAATTTGTTGCACCAAAAAAATGGAATGGCAATGAAATAGACAATGGCGATTACCTTTTGGATTTTAGAAGTAAAAAATTGTATTCCTTTTAACCAAAAATTTTAGATCAAAACTATTATCCATTGATAAAAAAAAATGCTATGAAAATTAATTAATAAATTTAAAAAATATATATTTCAATTTAAGCATTTAAATCTATTAAGCTGTTACAGTTGCTTTTTATGAAATAATCAAATTGAATGATTTAAATTTTTAACCAAAAAAATTTCTCAATAACCTAATATATCTCTAGAATGCAAGAGTATTGTCTTTGAAGAAGCCTAAAATTAAGCTTAATTATTAAACAAATAATTGGATTTCGCAAATCAATAAGACTTGAGAAATTGAGGAAAAAAAGAACAAAAACAATGCAGCCGATTTCATTAACCATACCATGTAATTTTAATTATGTCAAATTTCATAATAAACACTGTTATGGTACAAGGATAAATTTCATTTTTTCAATGAATTGTAGCAAAAATTAATTAATTAATCAATTTAAATTAGTTAATTTTCTCCTTACTCTTAATTACCCCTAAATTAATTCATTGATAATTATTATGCTTTCAGTTAATAATCCATTGCATTTTTCACAACGCTGCAGGAAATACCAGGATGGACGACCGGTATGTCTGAGGAATAATCTATTCTATCGTAATTTTCCCATCCTCCAACAACTTACATGTTGTTGTAAGGGAGATTTCTGCGCCGACATACTCTTCGATCAGGTGCTCGTTCTCTGTTTTTTTTTTTCTTTTTTAATTTAAAATCACTGATACATCAAAATTGTATTACAATTAAATTAGCAATTGCATCGAATGGGAAGTAAAATTTCTTCATAAATTTTGTCAAAAAAATAACAAAAAAAGAAAGTTTTAAATTTGATTAAAAATAAGAAGTCAGTTTGTTCTTCAATTTAATAATTTTTTTATTTAAGGTCAGCTTGTAGGTTAATTTAGTAATTTATTGTCAAAGGTTAATTTGTCAACTTTTGCTTAAGATCAATTTGTAGGGGTAAGGTTAATTTGTAGGGTGTAAGGTCAATTTGTAGGCTGTAAGGTCAATTTGTAGGATTCAATTAAGCAACTTTATGCTTAAGGTCAATTTGTGAATCAATTTAGCAACTTTATGCTTAAGGTAAATTTCGTAATGTTTTAAATTAAATCAATGTCTTATTCAGCGTTTAGAGAAAAAATAAATTTTACAAAATTGATGAAGAAAATTAAACAAAAGTACCATAAAATAATAATTAGGTTCTTCAATTCAAAAATTAAACATTTAATTAGTTCTTTAATTTTAAAAACAAAATCATCCTACCCCTTCTAAGACTAGATGGAACTATACTAAAATTGATAAATTTTTGAAAATAAATCTGAAAATTTCCAAAATGTTTAAATCGAAATTTTTAGTCCGGTTTCAATCCATTACCATTTCTACATGTGTCTGTTGATATGAAAATTTTGGAAAACTACAATCAATCAATGATGGAACATCCAATTACATTTCATTAATTAATTAATTTTTAAACGCACCAACTTATTTCCATTTCTCGCTTACATTTTCTGATTGAAAAAAAAAAAATTAATCAATAATTCCTATCTTCTAACTACTGGTACTTGAAGAAAAGTTGGTGCTCTTTGGACGTAAAATGTTTTAATTAAGAACTGCTCATTAATTTTTGTTCGCTTGAAAATGAGAAAAATTCGGCATTTTTGTCGCATAAAAATTATAAAATAATATCATTAAAATCAAAAAATTTTTTTTTAAAAAAATATTGATTTTATTAATATAATAATCAAATTTTGTAAATTTAGGAAAAAAGGTAATTCAATAGAAAATAAAACTACGTGAAATACTGAAAAAATTTGATCAAATAAAATTAATAATTTAAAAAAGCATCGAAAATTAAACATTTTACGATTTTTTTCTGATTAAAAAATTTTCTTGGGTGAAAGAAAAATATTTTTGCTTGGTAAAAAATTACACTTGATTTTTGCTTACTAAAAAATTAAATTTAATCAGAGAATATCAATTTCATTAAACTTTTTGAAGTGCTTAAGTTTGGAATTCAAAAGCTTTAAATTAAGTTTTAAAATGAGCGAAACGAACAATAAAAATGATAACGGTAGTGATTTTGTTGGAAATGATGATGATGACGGTTTAATGATGACGTTGATCATTGTTAGTGATGATGATGATTGGTGATGATGATTGGTGATGATGATGGTGATATTGCAATGATAATGATGATTTGCAATGAATGAAAGATTTCCATTGTTTGAAAAAAAAAATTTTTTTTCAATAAATAACTTTTATCATCAAATATGTGAACCAAACAAAATGGATTCAAATGAGCAAGGGAATGCGGCACATACAAAGAAATAAAAAAAAAACATTTCTCGTGGAAATTTCAACGAAAATTTAAAAACTTCCACAAAGCAAAACAAAAGAATATTCGACCCTGCAGAATATACCGTAATCAAGTAATGATGACAAATTTAGGCAAACAAATGAAGCTGACAGTTCCATTTTTTCACTTTTCATCGCTTTTCGAAAAGCGATAAAGATAATTAAAATCTTATAAAATTTTTTGTAAAATAAAAAAATTTACGAAAGTTCAGTAAAATTTTGAAAAAATTTTAAACACAAAAATTTATGACACACATATTTGTCAGTATGTTTTTAATTGTGATGAATAAATTAGAAAAAATTTTCTCGAAGTTTTGAGCGCAAATATGAAAAAAAAAATTAGGAAGTAAAGCTAATTTCAAATGAAAATAAAACAGTTACAGCATGAACATTTACTGAATTAATTAATCGTTTTTTTTAAATACAAAACCAGCTTTTTATTTGAAATATACTTTTGCAGTTTTTGTGTTTTCAAAGTAAATAACAAATGGAAAATCGTCAATTAACTAATTTGCTAAAATTACTAAAAACTCTTGACAGAGACAATTGTTGATCAATTCAATGAAAGATTTTGCAAAACAAAAAAAAAAAATCAAAACAAAGTTCATGCTGTAATTTCATTGTTATCATCAAGTCAAGCTTAATTAGAAAATTACAAATTAATTGTTTTGTTACCTTTTAATTGTGGCTGCGATTGCTTCCATTTCCTTAAAAGCTGAAAAAAAGGAGGAGAAATGAAGCATTGTTTAATTGTAATAAAAGTAATAATTTGATTGAATTAAATAATTAAATGTAATATTAATAGATTTGAGAGAAAAGGTTTTTTTAATTTGAATGTTTGAAACTACAATATTTCAAAACTTAATCATGAAGTTTAATTTATTTCGAAATTGTTTTCAATTCTTTAAAATTTTTTAGCTCTTTTTTTTCCTTTACTTCTTGATTAACTGTTATGTAGATTTTAACATGAAAAAAATTCCTTCCAATCAAAAATGTTTGAAGAAAACAATTCGAAAATAATAAATTAAATTTTAAAATTATGTTGAATGATTAAAATTTAAAATTTTCAAATTATGAAAATTTTGGAAACGAAATTTTTTTTTTTTGAAATTGAAACTTTTTTTTTAATTTTTTGTCAAAAGAATCAAGTGCTCGAATAGATTTGACGAATGGAATGGAAAAAAAAATTGCTGTATCACAATTCATCCTAAAAGCTCAATGACCACTCATTACAATGATTCTTTTCCTTCCTCTTCGGAAAAAGAAAAAAGTTTCATAAATTGTTCAAACTATATTAAATTTTCAGTCGGCATCTTGCCAAAAATGTTTTCATTCTCATTTTATTTCAAAAAGTAAAATTCTTTTAAACATTACATCGAAAAAAAAACTTACTAATTCAATATATTTGTACAATTTGCATTTTTTGGCTTTCCACACAATCCACATGATGAACGACAATTTTCACCCATAAAATATTTGGAATCACCGAAACATGCATTTTCTTCTTTCCACTGCTTGCACAAAACATGTCGATCGTCACATCCTTCAAACAAAATTAATCGTTTAATCAATTAACTAATTTTAACTTCCTTGTCAATCAAATCTTAAAACGGTTTTTTTTCCAACCATACAATGAATTTTACCAATGAAGCAATTGTTAAGCTTCGTATTTTATCACCTTTTTGGAATAATTTGCAAATTTAATTAATTTTTTTTTTTTCAAATACCGTTTGAAACATCGTAAGTTGGTCGGCATTTGCCACATGCTGCAGCACAAAACCATTCCATTTGTGCTTTTTCCGTTTGACACTGTCCATCTTTGGCCCATTGTTCACAGCACGGCATATAATTGAAACAATTGTTAAATGTTCGAGACGAATACTGTCGGGCAATTACACCGCGGAAATTTTCCAATGGATGAGCTTGCAGTTGAATTGGCTGCTGAAAATTGATTGATTTCTCAATAATTTTTGTATTTAAAAAAAAAAATTTTTTTACATACAATTTATATTTTAAAAAATTTCATATATAAAATATGATAAAATTAATATTAAATAACAATAATTACTTTGTGGATGATGTAAATTTTTTGAACTAATTGTAAAATTTTAAATAATAAAATTAGATTTATAGAAAAAATATATTAGATATTTTTAAAAAGCTAAAAAATATTTTTTGCCATCCAAAATTCTTTTTTTCCATAAATAACGAATGAACTTAACATTGAATAATGCAATTTATAGTTGAAAAATTTTGAGAAATTAAATAACTGAAAATATTTAAAGAAAAATTTTTTGCAAAAAAAAGATTTTTGCATTTTGTAAGGGTAAAATTATCTTTTTATCTTAAAAAAATTTTTTTTGCCTTCTCAATCGTTTATTAAAAAAAAAAAAAAAACAGTAAAAAGGTGAGAAACAAAATTGAACAAATAATTTCACTTTTTTTTCATTACCTAATTAAATTTTTTTTTCGAAAAATTATTACATTTAGTGTTATTTCTCTTGGTACACATCGTCCTATCACACATGCACCATTGAAGCAGACATCAAGACCTTCGAAACCTGTACAAAGACCACCAACTTTGACCTTTGATACACAATGTGGTGTAACACGCGTGTCACAGAAAAGATACGGTGAACCACAGGTGGGTGCTTCAAGGCTGCAACCTGGCCGTGGTGCAAATCGATACATTTGCTCGGTGTATAAATTTGATAAACCTGAAATGACCTTTCCCAGCGGAGTTCAAAAATCTGACTATCATTAATTGGGAAGATCTTAATTATCGTTATCAATCATATAATGCTACGGAAGTATTATTGTTTATTGTACCTTATAATCGATAGGTAGCATTCACAATTATTTGATTAAGTATTGCAAAAAATTTTTTGTATTGATATTTTAATGCAACTTTTCGAATAGCAATTTTTTCAATTAGAGCTTTAATTAAATTTGAAATTAAAAGTTAGTAAATGTTAACGGATTGATAAGGAATGGAGAATTATAAAACTAGAGGAAACATCATTTTTAATTATCATTCTCAAGCATCAAATACAAATTATATAACTTTTAAAATTTTGAGCAAAATAAATTTCATTATATTTCAGTAACACATTTAATGAACTAATTGCTATTCAATTGCTCCATTGCTATGAAAAATTCCATATCAATCATTTTTAAACTAAAATTTTGCTATTTAATTTGTAAAACATACTTTTCCAAAAAAAAAAATGGCCAAACAAAGCGATAAAAATTGAAGTAAGAATTAAGTCAAAAAAATTAAATAAATAATGAAAACTTGACCATAATCATTGTTGAATGAGCACGAACACACATTAAATTCACTTGAAATATTAATTTCTACGTCCCTTCCATGGTGAGAGCCTTACAGTGGCGAAGAGGTTTGAGTGGTGTGACTAGACCACTGATTCCCAACCTTGGTTCGGTCAAACCCTAGAGGTTCTTCGGTGAGGCAGTCTCAGGGGTTCGGCAGAGTCTTTCCGAGGCGGTCCAGAGCAGGGAGTGCTTTTGGCGCGCTCGTGAGAATTTAAAAATGTACTCTGGTGCCTTCATGCTTTGGTGCTTCATACAGACTCCATGGCTGGATAAAAAAAAAAACTGGACTAGACGGTGTCGCCCATCTCACGTTGAGGATGTCACATCAGAGGATCAACACTCAAAGTGCTCTTCAGGGGGTCCCTCGGGCGAGGGTGAAAGCGGAGAGATGTAAGCGAGTATGTGATTCGTCTGCGAACCAGCGAGTGACTTAAGACAATGGTTAAAAACACAACTTCTTTCCGAGCAAACTGGAAAGAAATTGTGGAAAAGGGTCGAAACGAGGAAACTCGTTGAGCAGATCGACTGAACAAGGAGCAAGGAATTTGTACGTGCAACTCTATCAGTTCAACATTTTCAAATATAAAATTTAATTTCACAAATTACTTTTGGTATAACTCATAATTGTGGTGCTATAATAGTATTTATTATTAGCATTCTTCAATGAAATTCACAAAAAATTCAAATCCTTCAATAATTACAGTAATCATTTAAAATTTAAAATTTCAAAAATATTTTACAAAAAAAAAAGTTTCATCAAACATACCATCACGATTAATTAAATTGAATGGTCGCATGTATGCATAGCTAAAATGTTGTGAATCAGCACATCGCTCAATATCTTGTGAATATTGCTAAAATTAAAAACTTTTTTATTTTTAAATTTTCAATGAAAACTTGGAAAAATTTTAATTAGTTGGAAAAAAATCATTTTGAAACAATATTTTTATCATTCTTTTTGTTACATTCATTATATTTAACATTTTATTCTATATTTTCGTTAAAATCTTTATGATTAAAATTGAGTTTAAATTTGATTTTAATTTTCAAAGTTTGGTTTTTTTTGCAGTTTTAGTAAATTCAATTAAATTAAAATTCAATTTTTTTTTGTTATTTGATTTCTGCTTGTTTGGTAAATTTAATCTCAATTTTTATTATTTAATATTCCGTTTGTAGTCCTAAATTTGTTTTTTTTTTGAGAATAATTTGAATAGAAGAAAGTGTTGCCATACATTTTCACGCTCCCATCGTGATTGTTGATGTTGTCGCCATAACTCCCAGATGAGGTCAACGAAGGAGTGTAAGCCGTAAAAGATGGGGTCATTTGAGGATTGTTCCGGTGGTTCCATATGTCCACCAATCCATAAATGTACAAATGAATGTGTATATTCAATAGCCGAAAATGCTGGTGGATATGGACAATCTGAAATATAGTCATTAAAGAAATTATAAATTAATAAATCAATAATTAATTTTTATTTTAATTATTTGATTTGAACTTTTATAAAAAAATTTAAATTGAAAATTTCATTTTTATTTTGATAGTAGAAAATGATATGTAATTAGAAAAACTAATAATTAATAAATTTCAATGAACACATAATATTAGCCAAGTGAATATTAATAATTAAAATTTTAATTGAATTTTTTTAGTGTTAAAAATTTCCAAAAATATTTTTCATAATTCGAAATATTTCATATCATTACTTAATTACTTGCCGAACAATCGTATTTTCGAATTTACTGTAATTGTGGCATTAATTTCATTCCATTCTGTATCAATTAAATAAGAACAAATTTTCAAAAAATTTCAAAAAGGAAAAAGTACAAATTTTTGTTTTTAGAAACGGACGGAGAAGGATTTTTAAATGATCAATAAAAATTTATTAAAAATAAAACTTGAAATATTTAGGAGAATAAAATAGAATAAATTTCAAACTACGCTACCATTCATTATTAATTTAGTATGAAAAAAATTAATTAAGAAAAAGCTAAATCGCAGTTTTAAAATAAAAGTTAAAAATTGAAAGACATTACCACCAAGTGGTGCTGTATAAGCTAAAATTTGTTCAACTGATACTTGTGATATGATCTCCAGGATATCATATTCAGTAAATAATTTTCCTTTCTCACCAAGTTTTCTAAATGAAAATAAAAATTTTTAAAAAAATTGGAAATGAATTGCTCAAATTTTAATTTTAATTTCATTTCAAAAAAAAAAAAAGTTTATTTGTTGCTCAATGAAAATTCCGTGATAATTACAATTTACAGAGAAAAAAAATAAACAAAAACAAATAATTTAAATTTAATTAATTGCGTGAAATATTCCTACTACTATACCGAATAATCGCTGATCGACCATCAATGGTATTCCAATATGCGAATGGTCCGGTAATTACATTACCGTATTCATCCGTTTCACCTACGAAATATGGACTAAAGAAAATGGAATCTCTTGGATCCGGTAAATAATGATCCAGAACGGAATCCCAATACGGTATTGCTACTTTTGGATCAATTAAACGGAGTGCAATTTCAAAACTGAAATTCCAAATTTTTATTTCTGACAAATTTGCAAAAATACAAAAACAAAAAAAAAAAAATGATTCCATAATTCTATTTTAAAAATAATGAGTTTTATTTTATTTTTTCAAACCGAAAATTTTACCGCTTCAAAAATTCACGATGCCATGGCAAAAAGCCTGGTCCTGAATGCGCACCACTACCCTGTCCTACCTGAAAATTTTCCACATTACACTTATTATTGCGCAGCAGTCACAATTTCAATCAACATAAATTAGTCATTAAAATATATTCAGTGCAGTACATTAAAATTGAACTTTTTTAAACAATTTTTTTCACATCTAAATTAAACATAAAACAAAAGTAATTTATTTGATAAGATGAAAAAATTAATCACAAATTTGAATTATTTTTTTGTTCATATAAAATGGTGAATTTGAAATAAAATCTTAATTTTTTTTAAAATTAACCATTCGATGTTCCATGCTCATACGATCATATTCACCACTACGTTTCAGCGTTGTTATTGCACTGAAAAACCTGGTTCGTTCATGCTCCGTAAGCATACGGTATTCCTTACGGTAAGCCATTGTCAGAAGCTGACCATCCGGCAATACACATCTATTCTGTGCGTTTACCGTACCCTACAAAGCATCACTTTTCCTCTGTTTTCATCCGCTGCTTAATTTGAATTCAATTACATGCATTTCACAAAGTTCAATTTTTACACGTCAACTTGCAGAAATAGTAGTCAAAGAAACCAGATTGTCAGGAAAAAGTGAAAAACAATTGACTGATTGATTGTTTGATTAATTACAAAGTTCATTAATTAATTATGCACACTAATTCGTCGAAACAATACATTTGTAAATCAAATTAATAGGTATGTTTTAAGTAATGGAATTAAACGAGCGCTAAATCATTGAATCAAGTAACGCAAAAGAGTGGACGTAAGTAGTGATGGTCATTTGGTCATGCAGACGACAAGTCACTTGACCTTTTGCATTTTTCATGTAATCAATTAAATTAGTCACAAATTATTGTGTTTTATGTAAAAAAGAAATTAGTAAATGAATTATTGAGTTACTGAATGAAATTTGAAATGAATTACAGGGTAAATTAGTAACAAATTGTTTGCTAACCTGAAAGAACGGACATAAGCAAGCAATGGTCATGCAGTCGTACGGATGACCAGCCACTTGACCTCTTGCAAATGGGTTATCAACCGGTGCTGGTAGAAAAAAGTTCGGCGGTGGTGGTGGAAGTTTTGGCCTTCCTACATCTCCTTGATGCCTTGAATTAAATGCCATTTGTTGTAACTGAAAATTTTTCAAACAAAAAGCTTGCAATTTCAAAATTTAAAAAAAAAAAATGAAAAAATTAATAAAATGCAACAAAATTTGTTGCATTTTACTTTTGCAAAACTTCAATTCAAGAAATTTTTGAGTTTGGAAAAAATTTTGTTGGTTTTTATCTCAAAATCATTTTGAGCAAAATAAGTAATTCGAAACAAAAAAAATTTTAGCATCAAATAATTTTGAAAGAAACGT
>JABVXS010000823.1:0-22710 GCA_013365335.1 Madathamugadia hiepei | reverse complement strand
GTTGCTGTTGATGATGATGTTGATGATGATGTTGTTGATGATGTTGATGATGATGTTGATGATGATGTTGATGATGATGATAATAATAATAATAAGCTAATGGATTGGTTGAAATAAATCGAAGTAGTATTCCAGGCGGATACATAAATATTTTTATTTAACCACTGGGCGCTTTCATTTACTTTTATTTAAATTGACATTTTACTATTTTACTGACCTCTTTCAATTTCCTCTTTGTTGTTGATTAAAAAGAATTAATTAATTAAAAGGATTCATTGAAAAAAAAAATCTTTTTTTTGTTCTTCAAAAAAGTTCAACGTTTCTAATTGAAATTTGAAAAAAGTTTTTGTTTTTTGTTTTCCAGGCGAAAGTATCGTTGTGTGCAGCAACAATCAGCTAGAATTCGTACAGCGAATTATTCAACAAAAAGCAATCTTCCCCAATCGTTGTGAAATTCAACGACGACGAATGAAATTAATTATTGAGGTTAATTAATTAAACTAATTTTTGCTATTTATAAAATTCACTTTTGTTTTCATTTGTCTTCGATATTTTGTTTTTTAATTTTTTCAATGATTTCGTGTATTAATAATATTATCATAATTAACATAATGATTTCGTGTATTAATATTATTATGATAAGCACTTCAGATACTAATGGCAACAATGATAATTGTTAGTGATAATGATTTTGTGTATTAATAATATTATCATGATTAACAATTCAGATACTAATTGAAGCAATGGTAGTGATTAGTGATAATGATTTTGTGTATTAATAATATTATCATGATTAACAATTCAGATATTAATTGAAGCAATGATAATGATTTTGTGTATTAATAATATTATTATGATAAGCACTTCAGATACTAATTGAAGCAATGATAATGATTAGTGATAATGATTTTGTTGATTGTATATTAGTAGTGATATCATTACAAGTAATGGTCATGCTTTATTTTTTAGCTAAACAGTCGAAAGGGAAATAATTGAGAACATTGAATTGTTTGGAGAAAATGCAAAATTCCCTGTGCAACAACTAATCAATAGTTTGAATTAAAAATAAAAAATTTATGTTAAACGAAGGAATAATTATGATTTTTAGGCAATATGTAGTGGTTTATGTAAGGATGAGAATGCTTTGGAGAATTTAATGTCGCAGATGTTTTTTGGAGGAAAATTGACAACAAAGGATGAAATTAATTTTCTCATTGAAAAAAAATTAATTTGTCGTCAGAAAGATTTTGGTATTAATTTAATTCAGCATTTTTTTCTTTAAGTTATAAAATAATTTTTTTTTTTTTTTTGTTTTTTCTTGATCAATCAAAATAATGGTAGTAAAAGTTTTTTTTTTTTTTTTTTGTAGCTTTTAGAGCATTTGAGGAAGCAAATTTAAAATTTAATTGATTTAGATGAAATAATTACTTCAAAGAATTATGTTTTTGTATAAAGCATTATTGATCTGACGAGCATTTTAGCATAATAAAAAATTTGACTATTAAATTAAAATTTTTCCAACTAGACCCTAGTTGATCTTTTTTTTAATGAATGATTGATTATTTTATTTTCATTTTCATTTCAATTAATTTAATTTTTTCAACTAGATTTTTCCCTTTGCCAATTTTGTTTTGTGTTTAAATGTGAAGTAATTGATTTATTGAAGTGGTTGAAGTAATGTAAATTGCGCGGGGTTATTTAGGTTATTTTAATTAAACTTATATGCTAGTAAGCTTTTCAAATTAACAGTTAAGTTTTTAATTTGTTAAACTTGGCATCAACAAATTTTACTAATCGTAATATATATATATATATATATATACAAGCATTACAGTCTAATACTAGCTCCTGTATTTCTTTAGTGTTATAATTTTGTCAGTGATCTTTTATTAATTAATGCTTAATTATTAACTTATTTCTTTTGCAGTTTTTTTTTTAATTAAAGCAATTAATTTTTTGTTTATCATAATTTTTTTTTTTTTATGTAGAATTTTGAAATATATATATATATTTTTTAATTGAAGAGTTATATGGAACACAATTAGGTGGAGCAGTGTTTACATCATCATTATCACCTGATATTGCATTACAAGTTTATGATGACCTTGAGAAAGCTATGCATTCATTAGCACTCGATAATGAACTTCATTTACTTTATTTGGTAAATTTTTTTTTTTTAAAAAATTTTTCAAAAAATGAAAATAAAATTTTTTTTTTAGATAGAAATTTGTAAAAAATTTTATTATGAAATCATTTTCATGAATTGATGTTGAAATGGAAGAGAATTCAGTTGGTTGAAATTAGATCAGCTTTTATCAATATAAAAGAAATTAGCATTTTTGTAAAATTCATTTTTGACATGTGAAATTTTCAAATTTTATTATTTAATAAAAATAAAATAAAAATTTTCGGAAAAAATCATGATTGTAGTATGATAAAAATGATGATGATAATAATTGCAGGTAACACCACTTCATAATAATTACATTTGGATCAATTATATTGATTGGAATGTTTATTATAATATTTGGTCAAAATTACCGTATAAATTACGACGTGTTGGTAAAATGATTGGTATACATGATAGTTTTATTCTAGGTAAAATTCAAGGTAGACAAGCATCTGATACATGTACCATGCAGGTATATATATATATTTTTTTTCTTTACAAAGGCAAAAAAAATTTTTTTTGTTCGCTATTTAAATAACAATTTGAAATTAATTGAAGGAAATAAAAAGTTTGTTAAATTACAATATTTATTTAATAGATTAATTTTCATTAGTCATTATTTTATTTATTGTTTTTTCTGTGAAATTATTTTAGAAAAAATTTTATTTTATTTTTTGATTTTTCAAATAAGTAATAATGCTTAATTACTTTTCTCATTACCGTATGATTTATTATGAAATTATTTATTTTTATTTTTTGCTATAAAATTACATTTATCATTTTACACTATGGCTTAGTGCAGTATATGATATAATGCAGTATAGCATATATTACAGTACGGCATAATTCTATATGATATAATATAGTACAGTACTGGTATTTGTTGCGCCCAATTTAATAAACAAATTCGCAGAAGAAAAAGTGATGCATTACAAAACGATGATTGTACATATTATGAAATTCTATACAGGATTATATATTTACAGTGTTGGAGGTACCAAACTCCACCAATTTCATATGCGCATTCATCGAACCTTTCTTTAGTAAAAAATAAATTATGATTTTTTTCAAAATCACGATAATTTGGGTGTGTCTGCTGGTGTTCCCACTAGCCAACGGAGCCTGTATGAAGCACCAAAGCACAAGCATATTTTTAAAAAGACAAAGATGGATAATATGAAGGCACCAGAGTACATTTTTAAATTCTCACGAGTGAGGGGGCAGAGCAGAGAGCGCGCCAAAAGCGCTCCCTACTCTGGACCTCCTCGGGGAGACTCTGCCGAATCCCTGGGATTGCCTCACCGAACCCTTTGGGTTTGATCGAACCAAGGTTGGGAATCAGTGATTTACAGTATCATGTAATACCGTATGATATTTCACAGTACGGTAAAATGCAGCATGGCGATTAACAGAAGGATGATGTATTGCAGTGTGATATAACTGTACATTTGATGAAATGCTGTATAGTGTGACACAGTATAAAAAACTTTGGTGTGAATGCAGCATGATGCAGTGCAGCATGGTGTATTGCAGTATGGTACATGTTATGGAGTTTCAGTGTGTGATATACTCTTTTCTGATCTTTACAGGTACACTTGCGCTTTCTTTCTGCATTAGCACTTTTTGATTTGATCAAAGAATGTCCATTAGCTGATGTTGCGCGACGTTTTCGGATCAATCGTGGAGCATTGCAAACGCTACAACAGCAATCAGCAACATATGCTTGTAAAGTTTTTTTTTTTTTTTGAAAATTGAAAAATGAAATTATTTTTGAGAAAAGTTTTAAAGCATATATATGAATTGGAAATGATAAATATCATATTTCAAAAATTTCCATTTTTTTTCTAGTCAATTTACCAAATTAGCGTTTGTTTTTTGATAATAATTAATTAATGCATATTTTTAATTTGATAATTAATTAAAAATGAAACATTTTTTTTTTTTGCTTATTTTATTTTCAAATGATGAATAGTAATATTGGAAAGGGTGATGTAATTTCATAAATTTAACCGTAATGAATTTACAACGAATGTCAATTGGTGTTTTTTTTCATTTTAATTAATGAAAATGCAAATAATTTCTAGCGGCTTTTCTTTTTCTTTTGCAAAGAACAAGCAAGCATTGAATGGTTGAAATAGGATGAGATAATGAAGTACCATGCATTTAAGAATATGGAACATTATTAACATTCTTTACTAAATTACTTTTGTTAGTGTTAATTATCGTCCGTTCCGTTTCTCTTCCTTTAAACTTTCTCATTTACAAATCCTCCTTTTCATCATTTTTATCGTATAACTTTTTCCTTCCACAAATTTTCCTCTAATACATTAATTTTGAATTGTATTACCGTATTGCGACCTCAATTCAATATTGCTGAATGCACAACTTTTCCATACCAATTATTATCTCTCCATTTCTTCCTCCCTCGCTACCTCTTTCTCTCTCTCACTCTCACTCACTCTTTCTTGCTGTCTCATTTCTCTGTCAATCTTTACATCAAAATAGTACTTATATTTACTATCGTAAAAATGAAAACGATAAAATTTTGATTAAATTAGGGAAGGCGAGGGAGAGAGGAGGGGGGCGAGGATGTTTAATTTTGCAACAATTTTTTATATTAATTTTTTTATTAAGAAGATTTGTTTTTTTGTTTTACAAATTTTATAAACCTTTTTTAAGGAAATATTATAATTAAAATGATTATTTACTAGCATTAATTGATTTGCAAAATTTCTAACACTAAGATTTTTTCTCATTTTATTCATAAATGATAAATGTAGTGATAAGGTTATCAAGGAGTCATGATATTATAATGATAAGCTGATTAAGAGGACATGATATTTTAATGATAAGCTGATTAAGAGGCCATGATATTATAATGATAAGCTGATTAAGAGGCCATGATATTATTAAATGGGTGCGGTAATGATTGGTAATGAGGAATAGTAATTATAGATAATTGATAAGGATGATAAAGATGATCATTGAAGAGGATGAAAATAAAGGTAAAAAATCGTGATAATAGCCGAATTAATTGATAGTGATGAGGATTTAATACTACAGAGGTTCATGGAAGGCATCATTGATTTTAATTGAATTGAGAAGTGATAACAGTAAACAGTGAACAGTGATAAGATCACTAAAGGATATAAAGAGTAAGAGAAGTGCTGGAAGCGATACTGAGCATAATGCTTTATTGATCCATTTGCAAGCCTAAAGAATTGTGATGACGGTACTGATAAGAAGATTGCTAATGAGCAAAGTAAGGGCAGGGTAATGATAAATGATAAGAGCAGCAGTGATTATCTATCATACGGTTATGATGATATTGTTGATAACAATAATTTTGCAAAAGGTTTTTTCAATGAAAAAATTCAATATAAAAACGAAAGTGCTGTTTTGTTAAATGATTTGAAGTGATCAATGATCAAATGCGATTGGTTTGTTGAAAAAATGTTCGAGAAAGTTACTATTGTAATAATGTTGGTTAATATGCGGAAGTGGTTATGAATTGATGATTGTAAAACTTTTTGTTCATTCATTTTTTTAAATCTTACATATAATAATTGAACATTTCCAATTTTCAAAATTAGTAGAAAAAAAATGTTTTTTTTCATGCAAAATATATAAATGAAACAAACTTATTCAAAAAGATTTGGCAAAAAAAAAAAATTGTTTCATCAAAAAATTTTTGCTGCAAATATTCTCATTAATACAATTACAAATGAAATAGAAAAAAATTGTTTTTTTCAATTAAATTTGAATTTGCAATTAAAATACTTGATGCATTCATATATTGGTTTATATATATATCAGATTTTTTTCTTTACAAATTTTTATCACATTTTAGAACTTTTTTTTTAGAAATTAAATTTTATTTTTAAATAGTTTGCTTTTTTTTATTATTATTATTATTATTTCAAATAACTTTTTTTAAATTTCCTTCATTTTTACTTTTTTTTTTCATTTTATCATATAGTTTTCTAAATTAAAAATTTTTTAATTTTTTTTCAAAATTAAATTAAAATTTTTTTCCATTTTGCAGATATGGTAGTGAAATTTTGTGAAAGACTTGGTTGGATATATCTGCGAAGTGTATTGGATGGTTTTACGGAACGTTTGGCATTTGGTGTTTGTCGGGAATTAACAGAATTAATTCAAATTGATGGAATTGATGGTAAACGAGCTCGAGCATTCCATAATGCTGACATTACAACGATACCAGCATTGGCAATTACTACAATTGATGATATCACCAGAATATTACGATCTGCTGTTCCATATGTTAGGTACTTTTTTTCTCTTAATTTAAGGTAGACTGATATAGCTGTTAATGTTTTGCTGTTAGTGATAGAAACACTTCCATCTAAGGTGTACTGATTAGCAAGGATGACAGGTGATTCTATCACTTAATGTTTCTGATAATGTATTTTGGTCAGTTGAAGAGAGCCGCCCAAGGTGTACATATTGGCGGCACAGGTGATAAGTTTATTACTGATGATAAGAGCATTCCATTTTAAGGTGTAGTGATTAGCGAGGACTATAAGCTCTTCTATCATTTAATGTTTATGATAAGGTGTTGAAGGGGGCCTAAGGTGTACTTATTGGCACAGGTGATATGTTAACGATTAGTGATAAGATTAGCAAGGATGATAAGTAATTCTATCATTTAATGTTCATGATAAGGTATTTTGGTTAGTAGAACAAAACTTGAGGTACTTATTGATAGGTTTACTTATGAGAGCATTTCAATCTAAGGTGCACTTACTGATAGGTTACTGATAAGAGCATTTCAATCTAAGGTGTACTTACTGATAGGTTTACTGATGAGAGATTTCAATCTAAGGTGTACTTATTGATAGGTTTACTGATGAGAGCATTTTGATCTAAGGCGTACCTGTTAACAAAGATAGTAGGAACTTCGGTGCTGATAAGAAAATTTTCATCAAAGGTTTATTTAGTAGAAGGATTGATGAGAGCTTCAGTGTTTTTGACTCTAACTACTTTGGTTCAGGAAATGAATTCAAATACATAAATGTCATTTGATCAGATTAATTAATGGACCGGTCAGTAATGATTGTTCATTGAAGGTATTAGATTAGAAATTAACTGTCACCGAACAAACAATTACATTTTAAAATTTAAAGAATTTTCATTTTATTTTTTTTTTGAAAAAAAAGAATGAAATTTTACAGATTAAAAATTAATCAATGAATGATGAAAATTGTTGTGGTTTAAAATAATCTTCTAAATTTAAAATATAAACAATCATTGATGGTAATTGATTAATGATGAATATTTATGCAACAGTTAAGTGATGAAAAATACAAAATAGCAAAGAGAGGATGATAAAGGATGAAATTTTTCGTTAAATTTTGATGAGATTTTTGTAGCTGTCATTGCATTAATTAGTAGCAATTTGGTAGTGTGATGAATTATTGCGGTTAAAATGAAGTCAATTTGTTGGATAATGGAAGATTTGGATGGATGGATGGAAAATTGTTGAATGGATATTGTAGGATGGAATAATATTGGATAATTGGGAGAAGGGGGAGGGGGAGTTGACAAATGATTACATGACATCTATGGCACATGTTTCAAGGCCAACATATTGTAGTGTTGTAAACGATTGTGTAGGAGATGTTGTGAGAGAAAGCGAGAGAGAGATGATAGGATTTATTTGTGTAAGTAGGAAAGAAACGTTATTGCTATAGCAAAACAATTACGTCATTGAGGAAGGAAAAATGTTTAAATGTGTGTATGTATAAGTTGGGATGATAAAGTTTTTTTGTTGGGGAACAATTGAAAGGATTGAAGGGAGAGGAAATTTGAATTATAAATGAAAAAAAGGTAAAAGTTATTAAATTAAGAATTTAAGATGAAAAAAATTATTGGAATATATTAGTGAGAGGGTAAGGATTGACGACAAAGAATTTTTTTTAGGTTTACAGGTCATCATTATTATCATCATCATCATGCTGATTATCCGTTTCAATGATTTTTTTTGTTGTTGTTAATTATACCATTCATATCTTTAAGTATTGGTTATATTGGTTATTAGGAATTGAATAGAAATGGGAAATAATCAATGTTAGATGAAAGTATTAAATTGAAATTAAAAATTGTGTAGGAAGGAATTGAATGGAAATGGAATTAATTTTTAATGGAAAACAATCGTAGCAAAATTTGAAAATTTTCAATTACATTATAATATACAAGCAAATAAAGAATCCTTAAAATTGATATGAATTGAACGGAATTTGTAAAAAATTTAATTAGCATTAACTACTCGACTAATTAATATAAAATGTTGAATTAAAATATAAAAAATTCATGTAGGTAATTAATGCCATTTGAATAAGTAATTTTAATGGAAAAAAAAGGCTGCTGGAAGATTTCTCAATCAAAAATTAATTATGAATAAAAAGAATTTAAAAAAATGACTAAATGGAATGTAATAAGAAATTGAATAGCAGTAATTATTTTAATATCAAAAATTTGAAAAAAAAAAAATGGAAAATTGATTTTGAAAAATTTTTTGATATTAAAATATATTGTAGAAAAAGGATTAGGATTGCAGGAAACTTGGAATTGATTAGAAATGAAATGAACCATATTTGAATTATTTTTGTGATAATCAAAAAAAGTCATATCAATAGAATATACTAGAGAAAAAGAGGATTTAATAGAATGGATGAAACCCAAATGATCACATCATATATTGGCAATTGTTGAATTAAATGACATTAATTTGTTCTAAAGCCTGTAATAATATTAATTATATGTATAAAAGAATTCATTGAAATAAATAGCCAAATGAAAATGAAAAATGTATAATGCTTAAAGGTAGGTAGGAATTATTGATCGTTTCATCTGTGCTTCTTTCTTTTTTTTAATTGTTTTAAAAGTTTGATTACAGAAGGGTATTTTTGCTGAAATTCTCTTAGTGAATTATTTTTAATTAATTACAGGCGTGATAACAACGAAGGATTGAATCGTTGGCTTGCAGGAGAATGTTTAATGACAGATATTGAAGCAGCTCAAAAGCTAATTGAACGTGCTCGTTTACATCTCTCATCATCACTTAGGTAAGATAATTGATTCACTCATATTGACCTAATGTAGAAGAATATTTTTAGTTAATTAATTATTATTTTTTGACAAAAGCCATTTATTATTGCAAAAATTATATTGCCATAATTGAATAGGAAAGTTTCAATCAAAAATAAAATACTTTTGGCTTAAAAACTTTTCTAAAAAAAAATAATTTAATAATGTTTTGAAGAAAGCTCAGTTATTAGTAATAATAATTTTACTACTGCTGAACTTACAATCTTGAAACTCTTAACTTCAGAATTTATTTATTTTTTTTAAAGTAAATATTTATTTATGATTATTTATTCAATTTCATTAAATCAAAAAAAATTAATAGTTAGAAAAATCTACTCAGAAAAATTAAAAAAAAAATCGATGGTTAATTTAATTCTTATTCATAATTTAACTAATTGATTCTAAAAATCTATCAATTTATATTTTGTATCGGTTGTTATTATTTACTGATAATTAATTAATTCTAAAAATCGTTAAACATTATATGCTGTTTGGAGTAATGCTTACAAATCATTAGTTGGCATAATTTCGTAATTATTGTATGAATTAATCTTGCAAGAAATCAATAATTAATTGTAATTTTTGCTGATCACACTTTTTCAATGAACTGTTCAAATGAATAATTGATGTTAGTTTTTTTTTTTATTTTGTAGATCATTTAATTAATTAATCCTGGAAATAAAAATGGTTTTGTATAATTTCTATTGTTTGTTTTAAATTAATCAATTTCAGAGCAATTGGTATATTCTCGGAGGAGAAAATTAATTCATTATTTGCAACGATGACAACAATTTGTGAAACAAATCAACGAGATGATTTGGCTACCCGGAATAATCAATGTAGTAGTAATAATAGTATGATTACTAATTCTATCATATCAGATATGAAATATCCTTATGATTTATTCATGGTTAGTGATTTAATTTTACAACTTTTTTAACGTTTATTTTCCCCTCATCAAATTACCCTCCTGTAATGACTGTCAATGAATGTGGAAGATTTAATCAGGTAATTAAGTAAAATAATTAATTAACAGATCAGATAGTTTCTTTTTTCTCTTTGCTTTTAATTTTTGGATAATTTAACTTGGAAGAAAAGTGTTATAATGTTATATTTAATCTTTCGTGAGGAATTTTTTTTGAAAATTAGTTTAACTGATACTTGCGCAAAAATTAATTACAAGATTGAATGAAAGCTTATTTTTCTCATTGTTAAAAAAATGTCAAAGCTAACTTTGCAATTTCAAAACTGATTTGTTTGCAGCATGGAAATGTTTGCGAAAATTTGGATGAGCAATATATCGCTGGGAAAGTTCAAAGTTTAGTGCAAAAATGGGAAAGAGTGGAAAAACGACCACCAAAGTTGAGATTATTTGAAAGTAAAAACATTACAGTGGTAAAAGAAATCGATGCAAATGATGATGATGACAGTAATACGGTAATGGAGAAAACGAATTTGGAAATTACAAATAAAAGTAGAAAGTTTATGGAAGGTAAACAAAGCGATGCAGTAATGGAGAAAACAAATTTGGAAATTACAAATGCAATGAAAATGATTAATGTTGAAGAGTTATGTATGAATTTTGCTCATACAACAATGTCGGATGAAACATTACTACGTGTCGGTTGTAGTAGTCAATATTCGCATTCTGGAAAAATGGAATATATAACACAAACACTGAATGCTATCACGATGCTTGCTAGGAAGGAGAAGTTTGAGCAAATGAATGAAATGGCTAATTTAACCATTCTCCAATCAATGGATATTTTCAAGCAAAATGAAACTGATATCGAACTGATTAATAATGAGCCAAATGGATCAAACATTTTTTCCAACGATCAGTTCAAAATCATTCAATCAGCAAATCCTACTGATGAAGATATTGAAAAGCGGGGTGAAATGGACAATTTGATGAAATCTAAATTGATCAAATCATCATTAAGACGATCAATAACTGATTTCTCACTAATAAATGAATGCGATCGATTACTATCATTGCAAGTTGGAAGAGAAAATATCAAAGAAGAAGTTTTGAATATTGAAAATCGATCAAATCATGGTAAGCACGTAATACGTGATAAAATCAGCGAGGAAGTTTTGAATTTGGATGAAAGTATTGAAACTCGATCAAGTCATGGCAAGCACGTAATACGTGATAAAATCAGCGAAGAAGTTTTGAATTTGGATGAAAGTATTGAAAATCGATCAAGTCATGGTAAGCACGTAATACGTGATAAAATCAGCGAAGAAGTTTTGAATTTGGATGAAAGTATTGAAAATCGATCAAGTCATGATGAGCACGTCGTAATACGTGATAAAAAAATCAGAGAAGAAATTTTGAATTTGGATGAAAGTATTGAAAATCGATCAATGTATAATTGTAGTGATGATTTATTTGATCAAACATTTCGCTCAACGATGAGTTCAAAATCGTTGAATGCGGTGAAAAATTCAACAAATCACCTGAAACGTATTTCACAACGATCGAATTTAAGTGAAACGTTTAAAAAATCACCAAATTTTCGAAGTCCATTGCATAAAATGATGAAACTTGGATCATCACCACGTAGATTAGGAATGGAAAATGAAATTCAATTTAATGAAAAATTTAAAAATGAAATGAAACAACAATATGATAATAATCAAACAACAACAGGAGAATTTGAAATTATTGATGTTTGCAGGTTAGATTTTATTAAAATAAAAAAGGAAAACTCTTGAATTTAAGAAAAAAAATTTTTTATTTCAAAGAGTAAAATTTCAGATTTATTTTTCTAAAAAAAAAAAAACATGAATAGAGTTCATTGAATAAAATTAATTTGCAGAACAAAAAAAAATTTCATTAAATAAACAAAATTATAATCAAATTTTTGTATGGAAAAAAACTTGGTGTGAAAAGTTTTTCTTATATAATCTCATTTTTCAGTTCTCGAATGGTGTGGGAAGAATTTATTGAGCGGCAGAAATATTGGCATCAAATTGGTTTAGGTATTAATGATACCTATATAAATGGTAGTAATATTGGTGGTGTAGCTTTATGTACCTTTAATGATGAATGTGTTTATATTGATTTGAGACAAAGTATGTTTGCTTTTTTTTCCAAATTTTGATTTAAAAAAATTTATTCCAATTTTTTTAAGAATAATTTTATTGATTAAACAAAGTGATATTGTCTTAAAGTTTGTTTTCTTTTTCATTGCAGAATCGAATTGTGAAGTAAACATTGAGGAACGATTGAATGCATTAAATGGTTTATTGAAATGCGAGCAACAAGAGAAATACATTTATGATTTACAGAAATTTTCACGTTTTTTACGTGACCTTCAAGGACAACATTATCAAGCATTTCAAATGAAGCGTTGCATTTGCGTACAAACGCTATCATATTTGGCACATTATCGTACATTTGATGATAATTCAGCTCTTAAATTTCAGGTTCCTTTTTTTTGTAAATTTTTTTTAAAAGATAAATTTTTTAATTTGTTGTTTCAAATTTGGGCATTGTAATGAAAAAAAAAATTATTTTTCATTTTAATAGCTAAAATTAATAACCGTCTTCAATTTTACATGATGAATTCGATCATTTGACGAGATATTTAAAAATTTTTAAAAGATGAGACTTTTTTTGGGTAAAAATTTATATTTCCTAATTAATTTTTATTACGAAGATTTTGTTTTATATTAAATTTATTATATTGTATTATATTAATTTCGTTTTTCTTTTTTTTTAATTTCCAATTAATTTCTTCGATTTATATTTTACAGATTTATTACTCTTTCACAAAATCTATTTCATTTTTCATTTAGAATATATATGCATGCATATATTCTTACTTGATCTATCCGTAATGTGCTATAATTTTCGTCCTCTTTTTTTTGCCGGACAACTTTCATAACTTAGTTCTGTGAAGCTTCCGGATTTTAATTTCACCACTCATTGCACCGGAACGTGCTTTCATAGCTTGGCTCTGTTCTCGGAATCATACTTCCGGATTTTTTATCAGGATTTACTTTTACGGCTCACTTCACTGGAAAGTGCTGTCATTTTATTCCTTTTTTTCCAGGACAACTTTGTCTAAAGCTTACTCCCAGATTCTTTCAGGATTTACTTTCATGGATTAATTCACCAATGAATGCTGTCATTCTATTCCTTTTTTTTTCTGGATGTCTTTGATAATTTAGTTAGTCCTCTGAAGCTTATTTCCGGACTTTCTACAGGATTTACTTTCACGGCTTACTTCACCTGAACGTGCTGCGATTTTCAAGAATGCAACAATGCGACTGAAAGCAGCAATTAGTGCATTTATATGTTTGCATATGCACGATGATTTATTGTGTGGTGCACTTCGTTTATCATCGGGTAAATCAGTGAAATTGGAAATGCAATCTGTTGATTTGTTCAATGAAATGGAACTGAATGGTATAGCATTTGATGTGAATGAAGCAAAAATTTTAATCTCAAAGGTTACCGAAAATATTTTCCATTTTTTCTTCTTTTACTTTTCTTTTAAAAATATTCCAAATTATGCGCTGTAATTTTCGATTTCCATAACTGACTTCTCCGGAACAATTTTTATTTTGTTTTGACACAAAGAAAAAATATAAAAAAATTAGTTCTCCATAAGTTTGCGAGGAATTCTTGAAATAATAATTTAAACATGAATACATTGTTAATTTTAGCTTAAACAAAAATTAACCGAAATTGAAATAAAAGCATTTGAAATAGCTGGAATTTCATTTAATTTTAATTCTGCGGCGGAAATTTCACAGGTAATTGAATATTGTACTTTTTGCATATTTTAAGCACATCAAAGTAGTAGGAATTTGCCAATTAAATTTGTGATATATAAGATCCACTTTTTGTGCTTTATATGAAAATTCTTCAAATTTGATATTTTAAATTTATTTAAAATATCAATTTTGAGATTGTTAGCGAATTAATATCAATGAATAATACAAATGAAAAATGCTGGAAAAATAAATGAGAAAAATTCCTACTACAAAAATTCTTTTATTTCAGATACTTTTTGTACGTTTACAAATTCCACCACCAAGTATTTCTGCTGGTCGACATTATTCAACAAGTAAAATTGCTCTACAACAATTAGCACCCAAATATCCAATTATAAGTTTAATTTTGGAATGGCGTCGAATAAACACCGCATTAACTGTAAGTATTCATCCAATATGCTTTCTATCAGAATAAAAATAATTAAGTGATTTGTGATATTTTATTATATTGTTAACCGTTAAAATGTTAATACTTTTGATTATCATATTGAGTTGATTGATAATTATCATAGAGAATCCTTTGAACTTGATACCGATAGATTAGCTACGAACTTGGATAACTCTAAAGCTTAAATACGAAATTAGCACGATGACAATAATATTTTGACCCTTATAACCTTGAGCCAAAAGGCGGAACAACTCAATTAGGTTAATGAAAATTAGCAGAAGAAAAAAAAAAGATTTGGAGCGCAAAATGTCTGATCTACACATAGTTGACGCCATAGAGGATTAGTTAGTTTTTAGATTTAAAGAATGAGACCAAGTAAGGATATACGTGACCTCACGCAAACATTATGAATACGTTGCGAACATGGAATATCATAAATGAAGGGGGAAAAAACCTGATGAACAAGAACAAAGACTGAAACAGAGGCAATAGGGATGCTTTGTCAGACAAAGCTGGGAATCTTCCGAATGCTGCAATTTTTTGTGGTTGTCCTGAAAATTATAATTGTGGTGTTTTGTTTTTTTTTTGGGATGCGACCACTGATTGTAATAAGTTGTTGATGGTGTTGTCACCCTAACAGAGGTTAATAGCTATCAGTATTTTTGATTTTTCCGAGTTTGATAAAATTTAAAATTTTAGGATATTAATTCTGTCAAAATTTCAAAAAAATTTTCATTATGATTTTTGTTTTTGTCATTTGTCATTTTTTTCCTTCAGACATCATTACCAGCACTTGTAAAATCATGTAGTTCTGATGGGCGTATTCATGTTAATTTTACAATATATTGTTGCACTGGTCGAGTGCTAACAGTGCATCCAAATGTGCAAAATGTGCAAAAAGATGCAATAATTGATGATTTTTCCATACGATCATTGTTTGTACCATCGCAGGGTATGTTAAATTATTGTTTTCATTGTTTAAGGTAATTTAACGGAATGCATTACCGCGTACGGTCGAGTTTTAGTAGTGCATGATAAATGTACGGAAAGATGTAATTTTTGATTTTTTTTTATTATTACTTCAATATACTCTAATCTTTTCAAAAAAAAACCATTTTTTTTAAATGTTTGCTATTGAGATTTCAAGGGTTTAATTAAAATCGATTAGATTTATTAAATTATTCGGAAAAAAGAAAATTTTTTTATTCGAATTTGAAAATATAATTTTTATTGGATTGAAATATGATAATTGAATAGGTTATAATTGTTTTTTTTCTCTCTCTCTCTTCTGCTTTCTTTATGTTTTTCTTCTCGAAATTAATATGTTACATTTTTAAGGTCGAATTTTATTATCAGCTGATTATCGACAGTTGGAAATGAGAATGCTAGCACATTTATCAGCTGATCCACAATTAATATTATTATTTTCAATTGAGGAAGATTTTTTTGAAACAATGACAAATCAATGGAATAGTAATGAAATGTTAAATGTTAAAGTTGATCGGAAAAAAGTGAAACAAGTAATTTAAAATTTTAATTTTAAATAAAATTATACAATTTTTTCTTTTTTGTTCTATTATGCAGAAAAAAGGAAAATGGAATGAATTTTTGAAAATTTCAAATATTAGCAAATTTTGTGAATTTTTCTTAAAGCTTTCTTATGGTATCATCTATGGTATGGGTGCTACGGCATTAGGTAAAGAATTAAATATGCAGAAAGAGCATGCACAACAAATGATCAGATCATTTTTTCAACAGTTTCCAAGTAAGCTTTTTCAATTTTTATTTTTCATTTTTTGAAATGACACGTCTTTATTAATTATGCCGTTTTTTTAAATTAATACAAGCTTGCATTTATAAACAATTTTTGTGTTTGATTTGAATTTTTATCATTAGAAAAAAATAAAAATTTAGGCAGCAATTTTAAAATAAACTTTTATATATATATTTTTTTGAATATATCAAGTTCTATTAATTGTTCGTTTCCTTTAATAATGTTAATTAGCATTTATTAGAGGTATTTTTTGCAATTAATTTAATTAGATTTGAAAAATATTAATATTATAAAAATTAAGGGGTATTTTTTGTAATTGATTTAACTAGATCTGAAAACTATTAATATCATCAAAATTAAGGTTTTTCGAAAAACAAAACGAAAAAAAAAATTTTTTAATTCCTTGGAATAAACCCTTGTGTATTTACTATTTTTTTTTTGTCTTCATTTCATTTATATACATCCCTCGTTGGCAAATTGCACTTATTACATGACAAATAAATGATTATGATAAAAATTGAAGATATTTTCTTGTGATTAACTGATTTGATTAAATTTGAAAAATAATTATTAAAATTTAGATTTCCCTGTATATTTACATCTCTTTCTTTTCAATCAATGGGTCATTTCATTTCCATACTTCTTCCATAGCAAATTGCGCTAATTTAATTTGCAAATAAATGATAGTGATAAGAGTTATCTTTAAAATTGCTTTTCTTTTCCAGGAGTGCGAAAATGGATGGATGAAACATTGGCGTTATGTCGAATTAACGGTTATGTGAGTACCCTGTTAGGTCGTCGTCGATTTTTACCTCAAATATCGAGTATGTTGCAAGCAGAATTAGCTCAAGCTGAACGACAAGCTATTAACACCTGCATACAGGTAGATATATCATGGTTCTCTATTAGAATGTGTAAATATGTGAGGATTTAATCTGTATACGATCTTGTTTCTCCATAATATCATAACCAGAATTTTATCGTTTTTTCGGCAATAATAATCTTTTTTTTACCCTTTTATGTTCAAATTTAATTTTGAAATTGAAAAAAAAAACGCATCTTTGCAGGGTTCAGTCGCTGAGCTATTCAAAATGGCATTGTTGGAATTGCAAAAGAATTTATTAGGTGAGTTTGTTTTTTTTTTCAACTTTTGATATGCCTGTTTGTAATTTAGTTAACAATTTAATTGCGTAGATAATAATATTATTAATGGTTATGTTTAATAAATGCATTACCTTTATTGGATAAAGTCGAGAAGAATGAAAATTTCATTTTTCCACTAAATACGGTAGATTATTTGATAAAGAAACTTTTTTTTAAATTTCCGGAAAATTTTTTTATTTACCAGATATCTTGTGAGTTTTAGGTAATTTTTTTTTTTTTGTTTAGATACCAATTCATCAATTGTTATGCAAATGCACGATGAAGTGTTGGTGGAAACGGATGAATGTTGGTTAGGCACAGTTAAAAAAATTATCAAACAATCCATGATATCAGTTTGTCCAACTTTACGAGTTCCATTAGCAGTGAGGATTTCATCTGGAAAAAGTTGGGGAAAACTTCGGGAATGTGCTGAAGCTTGGTAAATGTTACGACTGTTCTTTTCCATTGTTAAATTATCGTTTAAATATTCAAATTTTGTATTGTATTGATTGTTATCATCGATTTCGATTATTTCGAATTCTGTAGGATATGGTTGGTTACAAAGCGGGTTTTATGTTATCATTCCGGAAAATCATGTACAGGACAGTTTTCCTTTTTCGTAAAATTTTTGCTCTATTTATAGAAATTATAAATTAGGTGATTGATTTTATTGCTTAAATAATATATCATGTATTGCTAGAGTTGTGCTTATTTGATCAAATTTATTGTTTTAAATTGATCGCATTTCATTTTCATCGATTCAGCATCCATCAGGTAATATTAGTTTTTATTCAATTTTTTAAAGATAATTTGTGCTTCTACGATTGTAAATGATTTTTTCTGCTTGTTATTATCTTGTCACGAATGATATTACACGTTTTCCTTAGTCATTTTTAATTTTTAAATTATTGTAAATTATCGAATTCTTAATTTTGTAATTTATATGCAAATCTATTTAAAGCAAAAAGAGGTCCTTAGTGACTTACACGAGAAATCTATTTAATTTACCTTTATTGTACTTATTTGATGATCAATGAAATTTTATAGTTCATATCTAAACAATTACCAATGATAATTGTTTTGTATTGAAAACATATTACTGATTATAGTTTATGTTTGTTCAATTATCGAATTGTTACTGAAATTATTCCTTTACACTGAAATTATTAGAGCTGATAAATTGTGTGTTTAATTGATTATTAATGGATTCCCTATAACTGATATTTTAAAAACTTCAACAGTATGGTACAAGAAAAAAAGAAGGAACGGTGAAAAGATATTAATTAGAATAACTGTTTCCAGCAATCATTATAACATTTGCGTAATTCTTCAGTAATACCGTTCTAACTGTAGCACTCTAAAAGATATACACAAGAAAAAATATAGGGTGTCGGCAAATCTGGCGAGATAACTAAAGGGAGCTGATGTAGGAAAAACGAAGTCCGTAGGTTGTCATGAAAGTTTATAGTATGAACGATTAAGTCTAAATTGTGATAATTTAAATGCTAGAATTTTGATCCCTCAAATGTTTTTTTTTTTTTTGGTCAATTTTTGATGTAGTATCGATCTATTGCTGTAAGCTCCACTTCCTATACCAATATTCATACTGTACCCCATTGCCATAATACTATCGTTTCCGGTTTTCCCGCGTATCCCACTTATATTCATCCTCGCCTCTCCCACGTATGTCTCTCTCAGCTCCTTCACCATATTCTCACATCTCAACGTCGTACCGCACGGCTGGCGCTCCTTTCTTTTTTTTTCTTGTTAATTAGTATTAGTTTTATATGTTCGTATCGTAATCGCGAATTTTGTTATTCGTTTATCGCGTTAATAAGTTGAGCTCACGAACAAACGATTAACGAGTTTGAGCTCACGAACAAACGATTAACGCTACAACAGAACCTCTACCCTCCGAACAAAATCTACAACACAACAAAACAAATTTCACCCCACAGGGGAAGATGAAGGAAGCAAAAAAGTCGGGTACTCATCAGGAGTTTTAAATTACAATTCCAAAAATTTTATTATAATTTGAATTAATAATAGCCAATGGTAAAAACTTTTTAAAATGTTGCAGCAAGACGGGTGTTACTGAAGTATTGTGGCAAATGCTACAGTGATTGCCGGAAACAGATTAGGTGGTTGTAATTCATGCATTTTTGGATGAATACTAAAAGTTCAATATGATTCATTCATAACAAGGTATATCCGGGAAAGTTTCCAAAAACCAAAAAACATGATTTAGCGAAGGTCAGCGCGAGAAGTTCGACCGGACAACGTGACAAAACTGAACAATTCAATCGCAAGCACAACAAATTTAACGGACCACCTACGGACTATCCAAATTTGTATGTCGGATGAATAATTGCCATTTAGCGGAGCGGTTAATTAAATCGTGGGGTGCAGTGGTTGTTATTTGGGGAGTTTATTCGAGGTATTAGTGTAGCGGAATGACATATGAGCAGCTCTTTGAGCTCATTGAGTGACTTGATGGTGATTGGGTATTGATTCGAGGCATTAGAATAGCGGACAAAGGTGACATTTGGGTAGTTCCTTGGAAGGGCTGTATGATTTTTTGGTGAAATTCAATGAAACGTTAAAATAGTAAAAGAAGCGGAACAAAAGCTAAATACTTTATATGATTTTTTTCACTTGAAGATATTATCAATTATTCAAAAATATGGATATGTTATTAATTGCAGTACATTCTGGTATTTTCATATTTGCACGATATTACAATTTCATTATTTTGTGACTGACTTGCACTGTTATTACAAGGTTTTTTTTCAAATTTTAGGGTGAAAACGTGAAAATGTCTGTCGCAAATCGTTTACGACGAATGCATAAGCAACCACCCGAAGGATGGGATTTAATTGAGCCAACACTGGATGAATTTGAAGCGAAGATGCGTGAAGCTGAAACAGATCCTCATGAAGGCAAACGTAAAACAGAAACTCTTTGGCCAATCTTTAAGGTTAGGATTGTATTCACTTTTTTATTTTTTGCAAAAACGGAGCTAGCAGAAGAAATTATGCATATAAGTGATAGATTTAATGTAATTGATTAAATACTCCACATGATGCGCTTAATGCTTATGTGGTAATGTATAGATGAGAATAGTGACATCCATTTGATTCAATTGCAGATATCCATGAGACCAAAAAACTGCAGGTGTTTCTTATTTTGGTTTTTTTTCAGATACACCATCAGCGGTCAAGGTATATCTATGATTTATTCTACAAACGTCAGGTAATTAGCCGAGAATTATATCAGTTTTGTTTGGATACCAAATTGGCGGATGAGAAATTGATAGCGAAATGGAAGAAACAAGGATATGAGAATTTATGTTGTTTACGATGTATCCAAACTAGGGATACTAACTTCGGCACCAACTGTATATGTCGTGTACCGAAAAGTAAATTAGATGTGGTTGGTTTTTCGCTTTATTATTTTTCTCATTCTCTTTTTCAAATCATCTTAAAATACAAATGAGTTAGTGGGTTTATAAAGACTATCGTGTATGTAGATTTATGGTAGTATTTATGTCTTGAGGTTTTATTGATTCTATTTTAGAAATAGATTTGCAACAGTTGAATATTAGTTTACTCATTGGGTTTTTGAAAGTGAACTTTTGAGAAAGGAGAAAAGGAAGGAGAGAGAAACAAAGCTTTGGGCTTTAATTTTATCTTATATATTCACACAGTATATGTTTCCACTTTGTGGGATGCTTTGCTTGGTTTTCTGTCCAGAAATTATGGTTAAAATTTGTGAAATTCAATATGTAACTGATAACTTGCAGTTGTACAAAAAAAAGCATCCCAAAGCAGAGATTAAGTACATGATCCATTTTCTACAAAGAACGGAGTGTTTTGGAACATAGATGAGCATCAGGTGATGTGAATGAACCGCTGTTTTCAGGGTCGAGTGGTAGAATGTGTTCATTGCGGATGCCGAGGGTGTTCAGGGTAATTGAAATGTTTGTAGTTCAATTTCTCTTTGACCTTCAAACACATAGACTTATGTATGGTTTGCAGTTATTTCATATGTTTAATGGAAAGAAAAAACAGATCACCGTAATTGCGGTTATCACTGTGTGCAGGTGAATGTTCAAGTTAAAAAAAAAACTTCGCTATGCATATCGAAATAACTAAACGCGATGGAACTGATTTGGATAAATTGTATTATTTTTGCATTAAATGATTTTCAAAGATTTTTGCTGTTTGTTTAATACTTTTGCAGTGCATTTCCGTAATGGTTATGGTTTATTTTTCGTGATTTTAAATATATGAGGTTTTTACCGGAAATTTTTTAAAAAAAAGCCGGTTGTAATTTTTTGATTGTTTCAGCAGAGTAAACTTTTAAGATTTTGCGAAAGCTTTAATTTATTCCACACCATGCTGGTTTATTTCAGATAATTATGGTTTTTCCATTGTTTTACAAAAAAAAAAAAAGAAATCACGCATAAAAGTAAATAGCTAAATTTGAAATTAAAAAGAGATGGATTTTCATAAAGTGAATTAATGATACCATGAGCTTTCCGTTTAAAATGTTTTTCTTCATAATAAATAATTTCCATATATCATTAAATATCTCTTTTGTGTGGAGAGCTCGTAGTATTACTAATATTATAAATCTTACAGCTTTAGTCAACCCTCAGAATATAAAATAATTATCCCGAGCTGAAGTCTGAATTTAATGTAATATATGCTTGGGAAACTACCATTTTTATTGAGCATTCATTTAAATAACATAAGGTACATGATAATATCAGTTGCGTCGTGCTGCAGTTTATTGATACAAGCAATCATTCCTTTCGAAATGACGGGATTTCGAGAGTATTTGCGAAAAAGGTGGGGGGCGTTAACCCGTAAAAGCCAAATCATCAACATATTTATCCTTGATATGATTCCACAATTTTCCTTTATTGTACTGAAAAATTACCACAGTTCTCAGAGTGAACAAGTATAACATCAGGGTGTGTATCTATTATTTCTTGTATTGAATTGAAAAAGAACGATTTGAATAACAAAATGAAAAAGTTACTTACCCGTTCGAAGAAATAATCACCGCCTTTATCAACGGCTAAATCTGTGAAAATTGCTCCAATAGTGAGAGCCACGAAAAGAGTTGAAAAACGTTTGGTGATGAACTTGTATCCGAGAGCAGCGAACCCCATTACGTAATCCTAGAAAGTAAAACATTTACAAATTGATGATCTCATTTAGAAATTTCATTTTTCAAAAATACAAAGACCAGTAATTGATTATAAAGCAATGATTAATAATTTATAGTGCGGGGGGGGGGGGCCTGTTATTTTATATTAAAAACAAA
>JABVXS010000822.1:0-22720 GCA_013365335.1 Madathamugadia hiepei | reverse complement strand
ATCATTTCATCACCGTCTGCTAGAGATATGAAAATTAACCACGAAAGTTTTGAAATTCCTTGCTTCCTCATTCACCCAAACCCCGTATCTTCATCTCTTTAAATACCACTGGAAACACGAGACATCTTCCAAACAATTTCTCTGAACAGAGCAGTTGATTGAAACTTGTGAAAACTATCGGGAAGGACAATAAAATTTGAAGAGAGAGATTAGTATAGATCGAATCAGTTTGAAAAAAGAAAAATGATGTTTCGAAAACGGAAATAAGAAAGTAAAGCATAATCCATGGATAGCTGTGCATAGGAGAATCACTTCCATTCAATACTAAATACCTGAGAAGTAGTTCAGATGAAAGTCCTACTTACCTTCAAATGTCCTTCCAGGTGTTCAGTTGATAAGTATTTATTGATGGATTTGCAATATACGGACGACTTAACAGCTGGACAGGAATCACATGTTTTCAAATTTGCCGATCGTCCAATGCTTTACTTCAACTGTCAACTAGAACTGACCGTCAAAGATGCTCAACTTATCTGCGCAAATGAGGTATGGAATACATTGGGGTCATGATCTTTGAGCTCAGCTAATTGACGTTTCACTAAGTCTTTATCCTTATTGTTTGCCACAATATTTACTGAATGACGTATAATATCAATTTCCAGCGTCCAGTTTGCAAAGATCAAATTCTAGTGGAACCGTCAGAACAAGCTTACGAACAACCTATCGCTACTGCGAAGGAAGAGCAAGTTCATTGCATTGTTAAAAGTGATGAATTTCAAGATGTTGAAAGTTATAAAGATTTTCCTTAAATTCATTTCAGAACAGTAGTCTATGGAGACAGCAAAAGGCAGCGGAGTTATCCAAGTAACGGTTTGGCCTAAATTTAATCTGAAAGAAATAAGTTTGAACGCGGAACTTCCGTAATTTCAGCTGTTTAGATCAACCTGACAGTGATTTTAAAATCAAGGAGAGATCGTATCAGAGCAATGAAGTGAAATATCCGCCAGTGCCTGGTCCACCGGCCCCTCCAGTCTGGTCGTCTGATTTGTTGTATTTTCAGTCGTCGCCAAAATCAGGCCACTCTTTTGATAATAACTACGAAGTAAGGACTTCACTCTCCACAGTAACTACGAATTGAAACAGAACAATTTAATTTTTTCAACTGCTTTACGAAATGTTTCTTTTTATGAGGATATTTCTGCTGAATCGCATGCAGAAAAATACAGTCAATCTGAGGGGCAGAAAGCAGCAGAATTTGATGAAGATGGAATCGCTTATAAACGACTGATCAGAAGGAAGCGAAATTCAAGTACTTCAATTTTGCAGAATATACACACAGCATAATTACTAGCAATTTTTATAAAGCCTTGACTTTTGCTCTCAATCTCTTCAATATTTGGCTCAGAGAAGGAAGCGGGATTTCAACAGACAAAGAGAAATTGAATTTGTAAAAAATCCCAAGCAAATTTACAAAGAGAAATACCAATAATTTAAGATTTTCTTCTTTATTATTCTTTATATTAGTAATTCAGAAGTAAGCCTTTCGATCTGTTCTTTATCTTGATTTGCCAAATAAGTTAAACATTGCAATTCGTTTCACATTACTTCAGATTAACGAATATTGTTGATTATTTATGAAAGTTTATAGCTAATCAACATTCCTCATCGGCCTCCGCAACTTTATTGTCACCAAGGTTACGTGTTGCTAACGTTGACCTTCCAGAACAATGCTTAACTGTATTTGACCTCGAAGATGGAAGTAAACTATACCTTTTGTCATCTTTACTCTTTCTTGATTTAGAAAACTATTTTTTTTTTCTTAATTATTAATCAGTTGAATGAAATGTTTTCAGCTAGCGGAGAAATGCAATGGGGAAAATTTGATCAGTTATTAGATCAAACTAATTGCAGTATATGTTTCTCAACAGGTGTGCAACTTTCTTTTCACCGCTTTATCGAAAATATTCAAGAAACTTGAATTGAATGTAATGAGCACGCAAAATCTCCGTTGGCCTATACGTGAAATATTTAGGAGGTAAAAGGTCAAAAGCATACAAATTTGTGTTTTCCACTTTCATTTCAAATATGAACATCCATAAATTTCAGTTATGTTGGCCGTCCTGTCGGCAGCGGTACCATTGGCTACTGTAACCTCAGTTCTGATTTTTGTGTTCCGAAAACGAAGTTTCTTTCTGTTTCATGATTTCGACAAATAAATGGTTTGTTATGGGCAAAATGCAATGTTATCATCGCTTTCTCATTTATCCATTTTTTCTACCTTTCCATTTCATTTGCACGTTCGCTTAAAAATTGAAAGTGAAAGCAGCGGGGAATGGCTGCTCCTTTTTGAAATAGAAACACTCATTCGTAATTGAATATTCCGAGAGTTTTTTACAATTCCTCGACATTTTTCAATGAACTGCCACATATTTTCGTTAAAAAAGTTAAGAAAACGGAAAATCAATAAAAATTTTGGATTAATGAAATATCCCTGGAATTTGCTTGAATTTTTCACTTTGTTTTCTTTGATGCATTTGCATCGTCTGATTGGCAATAAAAGTGAATTGTGAAAGTAATTCTGAATAGTTATTTTGAGACAAATATTGATGGTATATCAAATCACACAATATCCTACGATAATTTCTATGCGACAACATAATTTAAATTATAGTAAAATGCAGAAGCGTGCCTTGTAGGGATTCAAAAAGCTCTAAATGATAATAAATCAGAAGCCAAAAGTGTTCAGGCAGTTTTGATTTTGTCTAAATTTTCAGTAATTTTGATTCATGTGAGATTTCTTAGAAATTAAAATAAACTAGTTCATGTTTTGTAATACTTGAATTTTTTTTTTTTTTGCCTAAAAACTTTTGCTTTGGAACTTTCTGAACGATTCAAAATTTCTGATTAAACTTTAGTAAGGAAATGAAGAAGAGCAATCAAATGATAGAGAAAACTCCTGATAGTCCGTTTTATCGAAAGAGGAAATATAATCATCGAATGTCGATTCCGTCTCCATATTTTGTTCTCTCTCCGGAATGATCAACCGTGAACCACTTCCGCTAATGATCGATGCGGACTTCTTAATCTTCAAGAAATAGAAAAGTTTCAGCAATTTTATAGCAAATAAAATTGAGTGCTTCAAACTTTCGTTAGAAAAAACTAACTTGCGGTGCATCGATATCGCAACAGTTCGAGCCAGGTTTTTGTTGGGCAATACAAACGTAAAGTGGTCGATAAAGAACAGCATTCTCATGGAGTGGTTGTTCGGAAGACTCTAAAGTCCGAGATATGAAATTAGTTTTCAAATTCTAAATTGCACTAATCATCTTTCAATTTCCAATATTCAACAAGATTTAATATACATTTAAGAATGGATGTACTTAGGGCACAGAAAAATGAGTTCAAAAAGTTTTCAAACGAAAAGGTTATAAGCAAACCTATTTTTTGTTCATCATGTATGAAACCAACGCGAAAATCAGGCGAAATGTAGCGACCACCTTCTACGTGTGGACAACAAACATCTGAATCTTTGCAAATTATTTTCGAGTGAAATTTCAGGTTTCTTCTGCAGTTTACAATATTTAACTTCTTAACAGCAGGTAACTTGTAAACAAAGTCTTGAAATTAAATCATACTAATCGATCAATAAACATTGTGTTCTTAGTAAGTGTTTTAAGTCAGCAACTTCTTAAGTCAACACTCGATTAGTATGCAATTTCAATATTGAAAGATTCTTGATTTCGGTGAAGACAAAAAGTTTTTGAAAGGAACTCATATTCTTTGCTCAGAAAATAGTCATCAACTTCTGGAATCGAAGACAAGCTAATTTACTGTTTGAATGGTCAGACGATCTGATTGATCACTACAAGGACAATTTGCTAAAGAAAAATAAAATTCGTAAAACATTACTAATATCAGAAATCAAGTTGTCACTAATTTTTTAATTTTTCTGTGTCGAAATTATTAATCAATTATTGTCAAAGACTTCGTATATTATTGAATGGAAGTACAATATAATTCAGTTCTCACTGGTATGCTAATTCAATTAATTCATCAATTTTTTTGAGAAATCATGGTAGAGAGAATGAAGAAAAGACAACCATGGCTATGCTTAAAAATAAGGATTTGAAATTCTTCGCTCATAGCTCTCTTTCAACTTACATTTCAACATTCTTATCTAAATTTTCCACTAAAAATTTCACATTGGATTACTTTCGAATTTTTAAAAATTCTGATTAGTTTTTATCATTTGCATCAATTGATATTGTATAGCAATACCGTAGTCAACCGTAGTCGTTGACATGGTAGCTTTGCGGAACGGTAGCGTAGCTATTGTGAGTGGAAATGCCATCTGCAAGGCCTTATTGCCTTTTTCATCTTCTAAGTAGGCCTAAATTTAAATTTAGATCACATTTGATGAGTCCCATGCACTTAGCGTGATTACACACTCTGCTCGAACTACTGTTTGACCTCCCATTGGCAACGCAGAGCAGCTACATTGACTGTCCAAAACGATGCCACGAGCCGGGATCGAACCGGCGACCTTTAGATCTTCAGTCTAACGCTCTCCCGACTGAGCTATCATGGCCACGGCATTGCTTATCAAAATCTACTGAATTTTCAAAGGGAAAACAATTTAAAAGTGAAAAAAAAAATGAAATGAAATACTTCAAACACGTAGAAGATCTGCAACAGTCGACAGAGGCCAACCAATGTTGGGGGTACAACAGGTAAGACAAATGATTGTGATTGAGCTGTATCAAATTTGCCTTGCGTGTGTGGTTGTACAGGTAATGTCCTAGTGATATTAAAACCAACCAATGTAGCAATTCTTCAGAAAAAGTAATTCATGTTGAATGTCTACAGTACTTTATTTAATAATTCTACCTCTTCGAAACTTACTTGCTTTCCAAGACCACGCAATCAATATGTTTCTTTTCTCCACCAATCTTCTCAAAAAAATATTCCACATGCTGAAAATGACATTTGAATTCACATTCACTTTGGATGTCGAACTAAACTTTTTGCTACACAGAAGAATTAATGAAAAAGCAGCCCTCGACCGATCTTTTCCTTCTATCATTTCGTAAATATAAACTAATCCACACGTTGACATTATTGTGGTCTTTCATTGCGAAGTTGTTCACTTGAAAATCTCCGACATGCTGTCCTTATAACGTTCCAAATTAAACGTTGGACTTGGATAAACTTTTTAGTGACATTACTCTTCATGAAGTTCGAATTATTTTAGACTTGAATGCAGTCGAAATTTTCAGGAAACAAACCTGGATTAGACGCATTACAGTCCGAACCATGGTATCCTGACGATTTTCCACATGTACTAGGATCCGTACATTTTCACCGCACAAATATGCTGTACGATCCATAATAACTCTGTAAGAACAATGATTTAGAAGTTCGAATTTTCAGCGAGTCAGATGATAAAGGTAGCCAGAAATGTGGAATAATTAAGCAGGCATTCTTGACCACTGCAGTGATTCATTTATTTGACCAATGGGAAGAAATAAACTGTGAAAGGTTCGAAGTAAAAGTCATTAGAAAGTTAATTGCTGGATAAAATTAATTATTAGTTTACTTATTCATTGATATTCAACTCACCTCAATGCTAAAGCACCACGTCTACACCATCTCTGCCATGTTACTTTCTTATTCTGTCCGAGCAGTGCACACTGAAATGAGTGCGAGCAAGTCTAAATTTAAATTTAAAATTAAAAGTTTATTTTTGAACAAAAAAGCAAAAATAAGGCGACTAACGCAGTATTTTTCATTCATGCAATCAATAGATGGTCCAATAATAGTGAAATATTTGATACCTTGTGGCATGCTGCCACGTGGAACTTTAATTATTACCTAAAAATAATGACTTATTCAAATATAAAGCCTTTAGCGACACTTATCTGTAAGTCATACTGTACCAATAAATCTGACAAGGTAGTCTGCTTTACCTTAATATAAAAACGTATCGTCCCGAATTTCGTCTCCAATGAGCATGGCATTGGACAGTTCGGTAACCGAAACTGAAATGGGAAATGATGCAGACCATCAGATAGCACCGATTCATCTTCCTCACTACACTTTTCTGGAAAATCCATTTTTCCATTCTACAGTAGCAGTTTAGATTGGAGTATTTTCCACTGAAACTTACCAACTACAAAATTAGTTTTTCAGCAGATAAACGAACTGCTCAGATTCAAAATTTGAGTATTCAAACCTGGCAATATAGATTCTCATGGTGAAAATGGCTTGCAAATTTAATTTGATAAAATTTTTGATTGGTCGAACCACTGAATTCCAAGAAAATAGCGGCATTTCCAGTAAATTAATCTGCTACCTTGATCAGCCAATGGACTACTAGTGATAGTGATGAATGATGTTTCCAACACTCTCACTTTGTTTTCTTCTCAACCTTCCCGTGCTTTACATCACTGTATTCCTTTGTAAAAATTGTAAAGTATATTTTTGAAATTAAAAAAGTGCTTATCTTCCAGATCCCACACCGACAATTTTTCGTTCAATATGTATTGATTGTCCTGAATGACACGTCCCTCACTTGCTCTGTTTGATTTGATGCGAATGTGAGCTTTACCACGAAGAATGACAAGGATATCTGAAGTTTTTAGGATGGAAAGTCCCATGCAAGCTAATGCATTTCCTTCCTTGAATGGTGGCTTCAGTAATCAACACATTCAAGTTAATGAGGATGAAGCACAAAGGTTTAGAACTGAATTGTGATGCCAGAAAACAGGACGAACGAAATTGTTGTTGTTTGAGATTGGCGATGAGCCATACCTTCCACTTGGATATTTTGTGAATTTCCAAGAATGACATTGCCTAGCACACTTTCACCCAAATAATAAACATCTTTATTAAGTCGAATGTCGAACGCTGTGATAGAATTCATTTCGTCGCGCTGCAATATGATGAGAAGGTGAAATCTCTCATGAAAGATCCAACTTGTAATTCAAATTCATTCGGAGGTCACAGAAATTCAGATGCGAACTATCTTTTGCAGAACTTCCTTTGTTCAGTGAAAGAAAAATTTAGAAAAACTTCTACCATTTAAACTATAAAGTAGAAGTATGGGAGATAGAGGAAATGTCCTTTTCTTCTGCCCAATGATACGAATTATCATTCAATCTCGGATATGAATTAGGATACATTAGAAAGGATTTTTGCTATTCAAAATAAAATAGGAAAGTAGGTTATTTATAAATCTTTCCACTGGAAAATGAATTTTAATTTTTATTCTTAGTCGTAAGTTTTAATTTCGAAATGCGATATTTCGCAATTTCATCAAAAAGCTTGATTAATTCATTTTCTTGCACGGAAAAGGGTGATTTGTAGGGGAACGTAGTGAAGTCTGCATGCAAATATCAGTTTTAAACAGGTTGAAAAAGCAACCACCAACCATATAGGTAGGAATTAATGAGGGCGAGTGGGCTTACTGTGACTTAATTGTTGGTCCATACTTTAAAAAAATTCAGTTAAAAGGTATAAAGGAATCAAAAAATGTAACGATAGCGTAACTCCTTTTAGATTAACCAGGCTTATAATTGACTGCAGTGAGTTGAAATTTCACAGCTCTGAAACTTTGCTCATTGAAAAATTGAACAAAAAAAAAAGATAAATGTGGTAATATTTGGCGATTTGATCTAAAAACTAATTATATTGCTCAGATTTAGATCAGCACGCACTTCCTATTAATAGTTCAACGAAAAAATAGCACACAAACATTTTATAATAAAATTTTACGCGAAAAATTAAACTGCAATATCCATTGGACGTAAAAAACAAATGGAACGCAACCAGATCGACCTGACTTAAATAAATCACGCATTTATCGTTCAGATTTTTTAAAGCAGAAGAAATTGCAGAAGTCTTGCAGGAAGGCCTTCTCTCGTGAATTTGCTTTAAAAAGTGGTGCTCCTCCACCAGGCAAAAGAACGCATAGAAATACTTGAAAGGTTTGCATAAGCGATGTTTGAGTAAGGAATGAGCCCAGCCTTGCCCAGCAACGCTGTTTAATCATGATTAATTTCCATAAAACGCAATTTAGTGCCTCTAAACAGCATGCATTTTTTATTAATTGTTCGCTGGCTATTTGGTCTTTTGGGAATGCTGCACAACAAATTGCACTAATATCATTCGCCTGAAGCATTCATTTTCTGTCAGCAGGCAAGATTGGCCCCCATCAACCTTCGGTCAATCATCTCGGAGAGCAAATACTACTCCAAACCTGAATAAATACGTTTCCACAGATTCTATTTTTCAATCCCGCGAAGCTACCCATCTAAAAGAAAATTCCAATCGAAACCTACAGTTTCCACCAGATCTCGCCACCACAGTCCAGGCTTAATAAGCCCTAGCAGATATCCCTGGAATCAAGCCTATTTCACGGACACTGTACCACGCAAGAAATTCATCGCATCGGCTTAAACGAATCATTCACACACAAAATCTCTTTTGCGAGAGATTAAGGTCGAAATGTGGACGCCGCACACCCAACCCTTCATGCGGGCGTTTCACGACTTTGGCCACTCAAGAATGACGTGAGAGTGAAGTTCTTGTCTGACAAGACCCCAAACGATCAAGCAGCTTATTCAAAGAGCCTGCTTCAGACGAATAAGGACCTAGAAAAGGTAGTCCAACAACTCATTTTCTACTCTTCATCCGGTTGGTTAACCGCATTCTGTTGCAGTCAAGTAAAGGTAATGACAAGGACACACAACCCATTGTGTTTTTATATTGACTCTTTCGTGTTGAAAGGTGCTTGCCGGAACGGACCGCGAACGTCCAAAGAGTCATTTCACTCTAACTGCGTATGAATTATCACGACTCAACGTCAATATTATCCTTCCTCCCTCCCTCTTTTAGCGGTCATAGAAAAAGCAGTCTAGATAATCATGATGCCGATTAAATACAGTATTGTTCAGGGTGCTCAGAATTGAATGCCATCTCTCAGGAGTTGGATTTACTAACAAAAACTCTACTGATAGTTAGCCAAGGCTAATTCAGAGGTTTAATCAGCAAAATGACGTAAGATTGAACTGAGTGCAAAAAGATGACAATAAAAATTTTACCAATTTTGACACTTATACAATTATTTCACACTATTTATATCTCTATAAACATCAGCCGCAAGTTTATTTATTCAAATTGCAAGGAAAGATAATATCAGCGTTTATATTCTGACTCCAAGCAATCAACGTTTGAGTGTTCAGATCAAAAATTAAAAGCTAATGTTTCGCTTTAGTCTGTTTAAATTTTCCAAAATGCAATATTTGGATTTACCAGATTATATCAGATTTGAACTTTTAGTCCCTATGTGAGATTGAAAAGTAAATGAAGAGAAATATCACAGTTAAAAAGTGGAGATTCTAAGACATTCAAACGCTAGGTTTAGCACAAGATTTACTTTCATTCTGAAGCCGAAAAAAGTAAATTTTAAAACTTTTTCATTCATAATTACAATCGCTTTATCGCCACAGCAGTCGATTCACCTCCTCCATTACATATCGCTGCAATACCGATCTGACTGACTTTAAGAGCATGGAGTAATGTCACAACTATTCGCGCTCCTGATGCTCTGCAAAAATCATTTTACAGCAAGCAACGGATTAATGCTTGGATGTGTAAAGCAAATTAAGAAAAGACGAAAGAGGAAAAATCAGAAATCTTCAACAATGAAAGAAAGGAGAAAAATAGCATTTCATGACATTAAAAGATCCCAATCGTGACTATCAACTGATAAAACATAGCCGTTAACTTTTTGGCCCGATAAGTTGATAAATGAATACAATACTATTAGCAGTTGACCATGACATACTGTTGCAACTAAAAAAATATATGAAACAAGAAAACCGCACACGTATTCATTTTAGTGTACCTATGTATCTACGGAGAGAATTTAAACTATTTAAGGTTAGAGATATGTACCACCTAATCATTTATTGCAATTCATCCTTAATTAGGTCACTCACTGGAAGGGCTGAAGTTGCATGGATCGACAGAAAATATATTCAAAAAAGAGATTTTTCTGTGCAGCAACAAACCCAATTGGATGGCCGAGAGCGACGGCTCCACCGCGAATGTTAACACGGCTACTATCCAAACCCATATCACGTAAGAAAACAATAGCTGTCGCAGCAAATGCTTCATTTACTTCCCATAAAGAAACATCTTCCATCGACAAGCCAATTTTCGAAAGTAACTTTAAAAATCTTGATGTTTTGCAGTGGAAATTTAACGTTGTGATAAAGATCCACTTCTACATATCCAAAGAGATGTAGAACAGCAACAGAGTAACGAAATATTGAATAATACTATTGTCAACATTATTTAGATAAAACTGACCCTTTTTACAGCCACAGACGGAGCACGAGAAAAATCCACAGGTTCAAGTGCAGCTTCTGCATAACCCAATATTTGCGCTAATGGCTGACAACCTCGATTAGCTATAAAATTACTGCTTGCAAGAAGCAGTGCAGCTGCCCCATCGCTAATAGTGCTAGCATTTGCTGCAGTAACAGTACCTGTATCTGTCATGAAGACAGGTTTCAGAGACGGTACCTAGAAACCACAAAACGTGATAACAATCTGCATGAATACACTGCACATTATTTTGAAAAAGATAATAGAAAACATTTTTTTTAAAATTCTTACCTTTAAAGGATCCAATCTTTTATATTCCTCATCTTGAAATGCTTCATTTGAATCCAGGCAGTTCACCGGCACAACTTCTTCATCAAACAAACCTTCCTTTAAACAGATTTTTCGAAATCCTATAAGCCAGAAATAGAATACACCCAATCCGAGAACACTATAGAGCATCAAGTAATAAGTATTACCTTCCACGCATGCTGTGCCCGCCGGTAGCTTTCCAAAGCATACTCATCTTGTTCTTTACGACTTATTGAATACTCAGAAAAAGTTTTTTCAGCGCAAATGCCCATCCTTACTTTATTGAAGGCATCACTTAAACCATCCTCCAACATGCTGTCCTAAAACTACCCATATTTAACGAGAAAACTGAAAACCTAAATGTGTGGGACTCAAAAAACTGAGGCAAGTTAAATTAAAATTCCAAATCTTACGATAAAAGAACTTGTGAATTCATCGTTGTCACCGCGAGGTAAACCATAGTGAGCATTACTCATACTTTCAGTACCGGCCGCCAAGACAACATTGCGATCTCCCAGACGAATCACTTGAGTAGACATGATGATTGCCTTCATGCTTGATGAGCATACTTTGTTGATGGTTACGCTCGGCGACGACACCGGAATACCTTAATTTGCACAGTATTAACTAAGTTATAGAACGATATGTCTTTGAAATGTTTTCGAAAACTTCAGTAAGCATAATTTACCGGCATTAACTGAAATCTGTCGAGCAATATTCTGCCCATGACATGAAGTAAGCACACAACCAACCATCGTTTCATCAATTTCATTTGGAGAAATACCTGAAGATTACATGAAATGATTCGACTAAGCAAAGGACCAACGGTCATACAGTATAAACTGAAGAAATCGCTTTTTAGCTCGGGGAAATTAATGATTCAAAAAGATCGTTCCGAAAGAATTCTAACCTACCACTAACAGAATCTAAAATTGCAAGCAAGGAAACATGGAAAAATCTAGCTTCTAGAAATTACGATTTCTATCACACAAACTTTTGAATTATTTCGAAGATGAATTTTAGTTATGATAATTAAAATAGCAAATTAAACCCGCTCTTCTGATCGCTTCTTTGGTTGCGACAACTCCTAAATAAATCGGAGAACACCTCTTCAACATTTTACGATAACCACCTATCGGAGTACGTACAGCCGAAATAATATACACGTCTTCCAGTTGATATCCTGTTCCATTATTTTTGCTCTCCATTTCCAGGATTTCGAATTTTATGTAAATCTTTAGAATGATACAAAAGCAGATTTAACATTGTCTCTGGAATAGCACTAACCAAAAAATGACCTATGAATAAGTTCTAACAAACTCGAATAGTGCAACTTTAATAATCATCAGTATAACTCGTACCTAGAATGTTCTAGAAATGCGAAATGCCATAAGACTTCACCAACTGATAACAGCTACACACCGTGACATCAGAGCAGACTGCCTGCACGCTAAGTACTCAAGAATCTGAATAATTTTGCTGCCAATAACAGTAATATGAAATATTTTAAATGACTTAACGTACTGAGCACTGGTGTAAAACTCTTGCGTTCTACTTAAAACTCTCATAAATTAGGTATTAATAAACAGGAAAAATCCTCCCAACAGAATCAATCATATCACAGGTGGATACTTTTTAAAGTACGAAATGGAATAGTTTTGTCATACTGTGGTCACCATAAAAGATCACAAGAGCTAACGCAGAAAATTTGAACTTGATGATTTCAGAGATTTTGGACTATTTCAATGAAACAGTAATTTAAAACTCCCTGGAAGAGTTCAAGGCTAGTGAAATAGTAGGTAGTGGCGAAGATTAGCGATGAATTCATATGGAGCTAACGATTTCGGAACCTGTTGGTGATAATCAGAGATGCAATTGAGACCTCACCTTGATTTTGACTTGCAATCCTCAATGTAGCATTGGAGATCAAGTAATGGCCCAGTCGATTAAGTTTTTTTTGGTGCCAGAACTGGAAACTTCACGTTATTTAATGAAGAGCAATGCAATGACGAGTTCCAGATAAAACTGATTGGCCAAGGGCGTTCAGTTAAGATAGAACTGTGAGACAGTAAAGCAACTCTGAAAACACAAATATCTCGGAAGATGAAGAAATCGTTATGGAAGGAGACAGTTAAAGACATTAGAAGCGACAGTAGCTGGGTGGTCAGGAGAATCAGCCGATAGTCGTGCTTTCCAACGGAAAATTAATTTGCAGTGTTAAGTGAACAAGAGAAAGAGAACAATGTCTAGAGGAAAAATAGGGAACACAGCCCTCAGTCAGAAATGGAAGAAGCTGTAAGACGAGAAGATACTCACATGTGCCAAAGAGAAATCACAAAGCCGTGCTTCTTAACTCTGTGCAAATTGGCAACTCACGTGACTGGTTCTGAACGCAAGAGTGAAGGAATCCAACCATGCGCGGGTATTTCTCGGGAGTAGCCGTCACTCTGCTAAGGTGGCCAAATGCCACGTCATCCAGTCCGTGGTACGCATGAATAGATTGACGTGATTGCCGATGTCCTTGTTGAAAATGCGTAAACACCACAGCCAAGTTTGTCGTGAAAACGCATTTGTACAAAACTGGAAACCAATAAAGATCAAAGACTCTTACATACAAAAATTATCTAAACATTTCCTACACGTAAGTGATGAGTGGGTTATCTAATCGTTGATGTTACAGTTTCTGCATGCTGGTTAGCTAATTAACATTAACCTCCTCGTATATCACGTCTCTCGCAGCTTTGCAAATGCGGTTAGTCCTGTGGGGACCTGATCTCCAGTTTTATCATATTTATCACCTTTATCATGCATCCACTTCTTCGCACAATAAATTATCCAGAAATTTCCACCAAATTGTTGTTCTCATATTACACGCGACTATTTAATATGACTGTTTGACTGGAATAAATTCAATCTCTGGGTTGGTATTCTCAACTACAACAGAAATCAGTTTCTTTACGATGGAAGAAAACAAGAAGTCGGGCATCATTTGCTGCGAAGAGAAAAAAATTTCGAAGTTCTTGTAGTTGAACAGTTGCGGGATTAAGTTTGAAGACAAACAAGGATTATCGGAAGATAATCGCCGTCTCTGAAGCACAGATTGTAATTGTTGATGTGCAGCAGTCGAAATCTACGAATTCAAGGAGAGGTTTTCTACCAACTTGACCTTATGATATAATAACTTTTATTTTTTCTTCCAGTAGAGATTAGAACGACTAGTCGAAAACACAGTTATGTAGTCAGCTAAGCAAGCAATAATTTCATTAAATGTCAGAGATCAAAGTGCAAAATCATTGTCATCCTTTAGCTTGACGGATCAGGTTAATTACGATGTTGATTTGCGAGTTTAAAAATGTTTGCTTCACAGCACCGAAAACATTTATTCGACTCCGTTTCGTTCACACTTATTAATATTACCATTTCATCATAAAAATGTCTTAGAATGAAAGGGAAAACGTGGATCGATCATGTAGAATGTCTTCTATAAAACAATTGAGGATAACTATCAAAGAACAAATTTTTAAGAAAAATATTTGGAAAAAACGGAAGCAACCATCCATGGGGCTCTAATTTAATTAAAAGTCATTTTGGAAAGAATGTCGTTAATTTGCACTGTTCTTCATTCCAAAAAACGCTTAAACACTCCAACACGTATACGGTAAGATTGCAACTATCATTCCACCCGTGTGCACTGTATCTACCGATGAGCGATCCACTGCCTTGCTTCCCACAAATATCAGCTGTCCGCTACCTCGCAGACTAAATTCACTTCTAACATTTGAATTCACATCGTCACCAGCGTCTCGATGGCTTCGCTCTCCAAATTTACCACTCAGCAAAGCAGGGAACGATGTAAGCAAACTGCAGGTTAACGACTCCCTCCCCATGGTTCATCCGTACTTGGAGAATCAGTTTCGTGGAACGGTGGGGATAAAAGCCTTCCATTCATGTTAATCATTAACAACTGATCATAGCATTTCATATTAACACTATGTTACATCAAAGAATATAATTTGTCGACAAAATTCATACAGTATTTAAAACTTTCCTCTCATTGTCAAGGAGAGCCGAAAAATACGTGAAATTTTTAATTAATTTCATTTTGACCCGCTTTCACATGGCAATCTTCATTGTCCAATTAACAGTTTTCTCTCTTTCTTTCTCTCTGTCTGTCTCTCTCTCTCTCCATCATCCGTTCTGTATACTTCTGGAACGATCACTGCAAACGAATTAAGTTTTGAACTTGGAAATATTTTTCGATGTAATATTTTGAAATTTCTTCAAACAGTGACTGAAATTGTGGAATTTTATGAGTTTCATCTGGAAACATTATTTTGATGTAGGCATGGTTTGCTATTTCAAAAAGGCTTGAAAGTCTTGCTAGGTTATTTCATATAACGCTAGACGTATCACACCAGCGGTAACCAATGGTCTTCAGTTGCTCATTAAGGTGTACACAAGTTTGGCTATCCTTTGAGAGGTGTAGTCAGTACCAACGAAATGTTTTAATATATTTGTGGATTACCTCTTTATTGATCTAACACTTTCGAGGCTTGCTTCATCCAAATCATGAAATGGCAAATTGTCTCCTCAAAACCCGTCTTGGATGTCGCTGAGCAGGATATTCCGTCAGATGGTGATCGATTGATGGACTTGATGCTTCCTTCTTGTCATTTGTTGGTGACTGCGAACGAAACGCTGCTGTCAAGTGTTTTTAATTAAATTGAAGGAAAAACAAAAAACTTCCCAGCTGAGTTAGTGCTTGAAGATGATAGAGAAATTTTTACATATTCAATTAAAATTATCAAACAAGAGATGAAATTTTAACAATTAGTGATTCTGTTACCAGCATTCCGAACTTTTTCCGTATTAATATCGCGGCGAATAATTTCCGAGCGCTTGTTGAAATTTTGTTCGTTTTGGTTTCGTTTTAACTGCCCCTCGTATCGTGATGGTCGATTCGGAATTAAATATGATGGGTGGAAAACTGAGGAACGATTAATCTGAACTTTTTAGAAATTTGAACGAACTAAAAATTTTTAGTGTGTGGAAATTGAACTGTGATTGACCAACTTGTATCGGAGGTTTTGCAGCAATATTAAATTTGTGCATGTAAGCGATCAGATGCCACGGAACATTGCGCAACGCCCGCTCAGCTATTCGTCTTGCATTTTGCCTTGACGATGCTTCTTGCGTCATTACCGAATTTAAATCGATAAACTGCAAACAATTAAATTTAAATTCGGAAAATGTCAAGCCATTAAAAACTGTTGAAATGAAAACTTGCATGCAAGGAAGGAATATAAATGATTAAAATGAAATTTAAATGTCTGCTAAAGTTTAATTCAAGCTGAGCAAAAAATGATTTAAAGATTCGTTCAATTTTGAAATTACCCGGGAATGTCGAAAAAATGCGTGAAATTTACATTTTTCATTGAAGAAATATTCCATCATTTGCTGAACATATGATTAGCATAAATCGTCATGCAATAAATGAAACCTCATAAAAATCAAACTTGAACGATCCGATGTCTGAAACCGCCTTTCTCTGAACACAGGCAATGTCGCGAAATGGTCCCGAGTCCGGCACACCTCTGCCCAGAAATATAATCGAAATCGGCGTTCTTGTTGTATTTGTTAAATCATCCAAAAGTTTTTTTGAATTAGAAGCTGAACTGCTTGACAAAAAAATGACCAAAATGAAATAATGCAATCCATTTTCACCCTCATTTTGCGCCATTCTAAAATGAGAAGAGAGGATTAAGGTTGCGATAGGACGGTTTGAAATGAGTAATTGACACGTTACGTGGTTATTTTCTGAGCTTACAACTTTCCCTCATCGCTTTTCTTGTTGATCAGAATAAGTTGATGGCACTAGGGAACCATCACATCGATATCATTATGCAGTATTTTGAAAACAAATTTCAATAAATATTTTGAGCTGACTTAGCAACAGCATTGATGACAGGTGAAAATTCGGCATGATCACAAGGCATTACTTTCCGTTTAGCGTTGTGGTATGCTTTCAACACTCCATCAATATCGCGACAGTACGGCTTCGCTTCGAAATTCTAAAAAAACTAAAAGTACAACACAAATTTCATTTTAAGTAATTATTCGGTCATTCCTTATGATTTTTATAAAATGATATGAGTGATTTAATGAAGCACTGAGTTTCTTAATTTCTCTGAATCTATCCCCACGTCGCTGTATTTAAGAACAAAAATTTCTTCATAGATATTTCCACTGTTTATTTACCGGATTTATGGTGTATTTCATCTTCATGGAACTCAGTGAGCAAAGATCAAACATTAATATCAAATTGGAATGATTAAACACTAACCAAATGAAAAACCTGAGAATCATTCAATTGTGACAGAATTTTAGCACCGAAACCGAACGCCGGGAACATTTTACTCCTAAAGGGTTGAGTTTTACGGCACAGAAACAAAAGCACACATGAAGTCAATGCTTGCATTTGATGGAATAAGTTTTCAATGACCTTTGAGGAATTGAAAACTTAATTAAGTAAGGTTTCGTAACGTTTGCTGGAAAATGTGTTTCGTAGCTAAGAAGTTTTTCAACTGGGTAATAGTCTCTATAAAGTAAGGGAGTGTTACGGATGCATACGGATTGTAGTAGCGAATAATGCCGGCGATGCCTTTGATGGCACAGTTAAGGTCATTACCAAATGTACGCGTATCGTTCAATTTATCGACATTAAAATTAGCCGAAAAATCCACCGCTACAGCAAGGTGAAGTTGAGTTCTAAAGTACTGATCAATCAACGAGTGAGAAATGCCACATGACAGAAGTAATTCAATGTCATATTGTAATAATTAATTTTAACTGCAGCAAATTAATTTTCGCAGAAATAAATTCAAACTTGAAAAGCATAAAATTTGTTGCCTAAAAATTGTGTTGAAATGTAAGATAGTGCAAATCGTATTTTAAGCAATGTGATTTAAAATGAAATTACAACTAACCCACTGGTGATGTAATCCGAGAAAGAGTAAAATGATACATCGCTAAATTTAATTAGTTCCATCGTCCCACTTTTTAAATATCCTTTTTTCGACTTCTTCTTGGGATTGATCAATTTGTAAACATTTTCCTCGCCTGGGCCGTATTTCATTTTTGCATAAGTTGTAAGAAATGAACCGATTGAGCCTACTTTATTCATTTCATCGCGATACATGACAGAAATCTCTATCAATCTAGACAATTCAATTATACTATTTCATTGTCACTTCAAAATCGTATTTTAAGCAATGTGATTTAAAATGGTTGGAAGTAGATTTCAGGGCAGCTTTTTGCTTAATCAATACTCACTGTGAGAAAATATGACTGGACGGAGCTTGATGTGATAGAAAATGATTATCAAGGGCTTATAAATTAGTACGTAGACATTAAAACAGAAAATGTTGAATGGTGTGGTGTGGTGTGGTGTGGTGTGGTGTGGTGTGGAAGCTACCTGTTCGTCAAAATTGCATAGCAGAACCGTGCACAGCGAACTCGAGAACTCAATATTTTTCGCCATTTGAATTTATCCTGCCCAATTAAATTAAATTATGCCCTTTAAAGTTTGACAAAAAGGCAACCGTATAATTGTAAATAAAATATATTAGGAAAAACCAAACAAACCTATTTCGGTTATCAGCGATTTTTCTTAAATGCAAATTAAATGGTCGCCAAATAGGATGAGAATGTTCTCGTAAAGTTTCACTTCGGTACAATTTGGTTCTCCTTTCATCATTTTCCACCTTATATACCTGCGAGAATTGGCATGAAAGAAATTATTTTTTCTCTCTTATTTGGTGAGTAGAAGTAAAGGTCAAGTAGATAACTAAGGTGCGAAGGATTTTAATTTCGCATCGTTATGACAGCTAATAATAAGGAGCATGTGAATCGAAGCGTAGTAGGTCATTTCAGGCGGAAATGTTCAATTTAAAGTTGCAAATTAGTTTGTTAAGTGTAGCCTATAAGCCGACTAACTTCCCAAAGCAATCCATATCATATCATATCATTTCAGTAAAATTTCGCAAACCTCAACTATTATGAAAACATATTTCAACTGGAATGATTCCTAGTATTAATGATTTATTAACCCATAGAGCATTTACCACAAAGAAAACTGATGTCTCATCGAAAAATTTATCTTTTCTTTCCAAATTTTTTCCCGAAAACTGCAGTATTACGGGTGCAGCCTTTTGAGGTAAGCGAGCAGAGACAAGAATCCATCCACAGTACGATTCCTGTGATATACCTTGAGGTTGGCCGATCGATGAGGTTGTTACTGACGTTTTTGTACTAAAAATTCATTGACACTTGCTCCGTGCAATTTCCACATGTACTTGAGTGTAAAAAAAAATTCAAATTAATTGAACAAATCACCTCAAAGGCAATTGAAGTTGTGTGCCAAATGCACCGATAAGCTCATCGAGCTTGAAAATAGAACTGCCAATCACATTTCCAGCTTTATTCTTGGACGATGCACCTATCGCAAAGTCTCTTCTACAAAAAAAGTTTTGAATCTGCAAAAGAAGGCAGCATCCATCTGTGGCCCTGTCTCTACAGTACATCCATCTGTGACCTATCTCTACAGTAGATCCATCTGTGACCCTGCGTAACATTTGATATTAAGAGTTCAGTAATGATTGGAAGCTGTTGCTTAGAAGCTATCGTCAATGAGAAACTAACATTTCAATTTTCATCAGTTGCACTCTTTCGAAGAAAAAGTTGACAGTGAAGGACATATTGAAAGAAATATGATTTGAGCATCGCAATTCTGGTTCGCTTGTTGAATGCTTTAAACATTGCTTGCTATATTCTAATTAACAAAGCTGCACTCTCATATTTTTTTAAAGTTCAAAGTTTAGATTTTAAAAGGTGATGGATTGATAAGCAGTGGAGGTTGACTAAAAGAATTCGAACGTCGCAGTGATTTTTCGGTATCGCTCAATATTCCGCACCAAAACACTCAACAAATAGTAAATTTAATAGTAAAATTTAAAAAGTAAAATGATAAATAAAATAAACGCTAACTTATAGAACTTTGCTGAACTTATTAGCTCTCCATATTCGATCAAATGATGACGGATTCTCAAAGAAGCTATTCAGAGGAGCTAAACTTGATGTATATTGGAATAGATTTCAGGTTGAATTGAAAGACAAAGACAAACCAAAAGCCAATTTTTTTCGTTTTCATAGTCACTTTCATAGAGCACACTGAAGACGTAACTGTTACCTGTCGTTGCAGTTGAGGCATCGACAAAATCCCTGAAAGACGGAAAAAGACATTTGACAGCGATCAAATTGTGGAGACAAGACAAAAGGTTGTCCAAGTGATTCGAAGGGTACTTGATGTGACACTCAATTGTCACTTGCAGGACTGATTGCACTGGTTCACCTGTTTTTCAAACAAAATTGGCCTATTTTCTTTCAGACATCGAGATACGAATATCGATAAACATCACTGCAGATGAAGTAATCGGAAGAACTCACCGAATTTCCACCATAATCTCAATTTTTTCCGCACTGCTGCAAAAAAGTTTGTTGTGAACAACTGAATCACTAGCTGAACGATTACGCCTGAAAGGTTGCAGTGAAGAAAACCACTTCAATATTGATATTTTAAAATTACCAAAAGAATGATTCAAATTTGATTGACAAGGAGTGTTTCATTTCTTTTTTCAGACTTAAATTATTATGATTTCGATAATAATTGTTAGTTTATTTCAGAGAAATGATATATTCCTGGAGAATTATTGTTCAAAACTGAAAATCCTTCTTACGAGGAACTCCAAGAACGATCATGAAATGAACTTGCATTTTATGAAATTGAATTAATTTTTGAGTGATGAAAACTGCAAAATTGTCACCCACTTATTTAAAAGTTTTAGAAACATCGAGACTAATAATTATAATTCAAACCTCGGCCGACTGTCACTATGGGTGAATTGTTGAATGCATGCAACAAGATGCTGCTAGTTCACTTTTTTTAACTGATTCAAATCAAACCACAAATTATGCTTCTCATTGTAATTTTATTACGAAATCATTTTGACGACCATTTGTAAAATTTGCTCAATCAAACTGATTTATGAAAACTGCAGGAATCACGGAATGGTGGTTCTAATAAAATGTTATAATTATTGTTAACGGTCGGGAGTCCTTCGTCTCTTATATCACTATATGGGAATCCAGACATCCCGAACACCTCAAAGCACCTGTGCAAACCAACGACAATTTCTAAAAAAAGAAACTTTGTGTCGTATAAAAATCAAATATGTCGTGAAAGATGACATTATTTTCCTTCAGTAACAACAATCATTGATCATTGATAAGTTTCAAAAAATTTCCAGCGCTTAGCTGCCATTGAACTTTATTTCTTTGCGAGTTGCAACGCGTGGAATTCATATTTATCTGTTATGTGAAATTTACATCTTTAAGATGAAATACTGACTCAGCAAATATTTTTATAGGAAAAATAGATTCAGTTTCGCTACCTTTCCACTGTAATATTATAATTTTGGGTCATTTACAGTGGCAGACAAACGAGTGAAATCAGTATGAATACTAAAGCAATTTGAAAATATTCAATTTCTAGTAAACATCGCTGCTATACGAGTCACTTGATTGATAAAACTGAAATTTTCATAGTTTCAAAAAAAATTTTACACTCTTACAAAATGTTATAATTTCTGATTATTTGCTGAACAAGAAGAGATACGGTATAACTGTTAGGAATACGGTATAACTGTTAGAGATACGGTATAACTGTTAGGGATACGGTATCAATTTAATCCAATAACTTCAGGTAGTTTAATTATCTCCAAAAACTTCGGATTGATATCACAATAATGTACGCAATGAAGTGTTATCATATTCTGTACTTTGATCTGTTGAGAAAGCATTTTTTCTTTTAATGCTTATATAAAAAAAAGCGGAAAATAGAAGAGGTATCTGCTTCTCAAATCAAATGTTACAGGTTGAAAACTACCGGATAGTGTCAATAAATTTCATCAATTTCGATTGAAATATATGCATATTCTTGACAGATTCCTTCATAATATTCCTTAGCACTTCAGGTAAAATAGTAGATATTTAGTAGGAGAAGGCAAAGTTAAATAAATTTAAAGCCGACACATCGATGTAATTTCTATGTCTGAAATTTTCAACAATACTGATAGATCTTTAGCGATCAGTCATTTTCAGTAGAAAACATCGAATCTAAAAAGCTGTTTAAGTTTGTACACTAGCATGTGAAATACTGCTGAAAATAGAGGAAATACAACGAAGTAAGAGAGTATTTAATTAAGTGAAAGGAAAAACAAACCGCGGTTTCAGAACGTTGATAATGCCAGCCCTGGTTGAACGTCTCCTGAGTCCTGGATAACGGCTACTCGTCTCCTTTGGATTCATTTTTCTTCAGGCAACTCGGATAATTTTGAACATCCCAATTGTTGCAGCAAAGTTTAAAACGTTTTCTAAGCAAAATACTTATATTTCGACGTAAAAAATTAATTGTAAAATAAAAAAGTGCTAGGTGCGATGGGATGAGAATTTATCACTACTGATGAAGCTTCAGCAGACTGATAAAGTAACTTCTGTTAAAAATAAGTCACAAGGTACTGAAATTCTCTAGAGATTTAAGCAATTGTGCACTTCTAAAAAGATATTGAAATTGGAGAGAGATTTCAAGCGAAATGCGAAGCAGCAGTTTCCCCACTGATCCTCGCAGATGCAACGAGGTAAGCATGAAACATTATGAAACTACATTATGTTTGGTAAATAAATTATTATGTTTGTAATTAACTGCTACCGTGTGAGTATTAGACAATATTAATGAAGGAGTGAAAGGCAGAAAGACGAGGAGGCTGACAATTTCAATGCCGGATTTTCAGATGCAACGATGACGACATCTGTTACTATGACACTTTTGTTAGCATCACTACTACTACTACTACTACTACTACTACTACTACTACAGGTGGTAGCAGAGGTAGTAGTAGTAGTA
>JABVXS010000821.1:0-22771 GCA_013365335.1 Madathamugadia hiepei | reverse complement strand
ACAAACTTTGATAAAACCTAATCTATAATTAAAAATTTTATCAAATTAAATACCGTAGGGGTCAAATTTACTTGAAACCTTTTATATGCATTATGCTGGAAAATTATAGCGCCAAAATGGGACATGGCATATAATGAAATGCAACTTGATTAACTATGCTGCAATGAGTTGTTAAAAAAAAAAAAAGGTTTATGAGAAATTGCAAAATTTGGTGAAAGAAAAAGTCACCGAAATGATTCAAAGTAAGTTTAACCTAACTTGAATATCTAAATTTACCTGAATGTTTGAGAGTGCTTTGAAATTTACCTGAAAGACTCAAACAGTGTACATTTAACTTTACCTGAATGATCCAGAGTGCAGCTAAATTTAACTGAATAACTCACAGTATGGTTACATTTACCTGAAATATTCAAAGTGCGTCTAAAATTTACTTCATAAAAACTTTCAAATCGACCAAATTGTAGTTATTTTAAAATGAATGATTAGAAATTATATTTAAAAAATTGTATTTCTGATTTTTTTTTCGACAATTTTTAAAAGATCATCCAAGTAGCTGATAATAATGATGCCAGAACAATGAAAATATGGATTTACATGATGATAAATCATAATTGACCGAATCCAAATGATATGTTAATCACTGATTATGAAAACAATTTCATTAAATTACAATTAAATGGAGAACAAAACAAAGCTTTTAATAATTAGTATTGGAGGGGAGGGGGGGGGAATGTTAATAGCAATAACCAATGATCAATTTAATAGTTAAACTTGCGAAACCATCGAAAGTTGAAGTATTTAAAGTATGTATAGAATACTTGTAGGGTAGGGTATAAATACTGCAATTTTTTAACCTGTAGGGTATAATTACTGCAATTTGTATAATTCAGGTTCATTACGAAAGTAATTATTCCTGTTTTTTTCAAAAAAGTATCGAATGATTTTTCACCTCTTTTTAAACCAGATACTCCGATGATCTATGAACTTTGACATCTGATGTTTTGGCAATGTGTAAGATGAAAGAAGGTTAAGTGCTTACATTAAAGTGTTGACATAAAAATATATAAAATTCAAAGAACTTTATTTAAAGCATCCATATACAATTTTACCTGTATACAATTGTAACTTGTTGAAGTTGAATATTTTTTTACGTCAAATATCTCGTGATGTAATTGAGTTAACGAGGAAAAAAACAAAATAACTACTTAAACATGAAAAACAATAGTATGTATCAGTAGATATCAACAACATTACACTCTTTTGAACGGAACTAAAAATTTTAAACTTAAACTGAAAAATTTAACCTAATACGAACATATTACACCGTACATTATATAGTATATAAAGCGTGAGCGTGAATTTTTTAAATAATGAGAAAATCACAATTACAAGCAGACAACTGGAGCACCTAATTTCCTCTTAGAACACAGAAAAATACGTAAAAAAAATACGAAACAAAAACTGGAAATTCTCGGAAATTCACCGATCATTGAATAATTATTAGTGATATTGATTCCAAACTGAAATTTCATGCTCGAAAAATATCAAAAAATCGATGAAGTTAATCGTCGTATCTACCAGCGCTTTATTCCGATGTCATAAAAATCGAAAAATTTCTTCTCAAGTTCTAATAGAACATATCTTTTCATATGTTTTGAGCAGAACAAAAAGATAATGAATGAATCTACTCGGATGAATTACAACACAATGTGATAAAAAGACAAGCTGCTATATACAAGAATCGTCCGCAAAAATATTCACAAAAATTAAAACTTGCTAAAGTTGAGCAGACCGAAAAATTAATTTTTTTACGATAACCTGTTTATCTTGATCGGACTGTAACAATAACACCCCATCAGTCCATTAACTTTCATCCAAAAGACTGCTACTATATGCTTAATTGGGGACGACAAAAATTTGAACAACTAATCTGGGAAAACAAAATACTCGTCCACGAATGAAGACGGCTTTCTATCACACAATCTATCACCGGCATGGGGCATCTTTAATTTGAGAGCAACAGTTTTCAATACACAAAGAGCCTCATCCATCGACCTTGGTTCCTTTTCAGGCATACTCAGTATGTCTACAGAATCAACTTTTTCCTCGGATTTTTTATCGTCATCCGATGCCTGACTCGAAACTTCAGCTTCTGGCTTGACTAAGTTTATCGTCTCCATACTGTTGTGCGACATTTCCAACCGTCGTTGCTCTAGCTTCTTTGCAGCATCATGAACCTGAATTTATGCCACGCATACGGCGTAATTTCTCTAACACAAAGTAACAACAGTTTAATTACCAATGCCAGTGAGTTTTCTTTGACTCCATAAGGAATATGATCAGAAATTTAACACTAAACAATGTGTTACTCAGTCATTTTAAATGTTTTAAAAATTTTTAAAAATATATTCGAATGTATTTAACAAATATTTACGAGAAAATCTTTCAAATAATCTTAAAATATTAGTTCTTATCTCATAAAAATTGTTTCTCCCTATAGAAAAAAAAGCTCCCATTAATTGACCAAATTTACGGTAAAAAAAATTTTATTTTTAATTTTTTTTGGAAACTCTCTCGTTTCAAGCTTTTTAATCACAATAAAGTTTCAAGGAAAATAAGAATAAACGTCCAGAAGTTGATGAAACTCAATGTACAGTACCTGATTAAGATAATATGGTCCACCATAATTGACCAACCAATTATAAGCATATTTTGGTATACTACTTTCAGGATTATCGTAATATGAAAGAATATAATCGAATCCTTTGCAATCAAATGCTTTATGTGCTCGAACAATCATTACCGAGCGATAAGTCTCGACACGAACATATTTCTTTTCACATCGTGGAATAACACTGGCACTATTTGCTACCGAACAATTCGCTATCACAATGGAATGATCCTTCTTATCAATGTATCTGAATATTTCAACATATCATTTATTTTGTAAACGTTATTTGTAAAAGTAACTGTAATTTATAGCAAATTCAATCGCCCTACTTTTAGCCACATCACATCTAATACGATAAATCTGATGGAAGCCACACAAGCATAACGTGAAAAACGTGAAAGTAAAATATATTAATGACATTAAAACAGCTATTCACCTAGAAAACTATCCAACGTAAATAATAATGAGTTTAGAACAACAGCTAACAGTCAATTGAATGTTAACACCTGTTCTGCACTACTTTAATACTCTGATTGAAATTTATGTTAAATGTTACATGCATCAAGACATGTCCATGAATGCACATTCCAGCTTTCACGCTTCAGCAATTCTGCTGTAATTTCGTTGTAATGCATTTAGATAAAGAAATTGTAATCTTGAAATATCCTACATACAAATTATTATCTATTAGAACACCTATCATACCATAAAGTTCAACCATTTTCTAACAAAAAAAAAGAAACATAAAACTCATACAGCGCCCTATTTTTTATTAGTGGTATCAGAAATCACATTTTGGAAATTCTACTTATCCTATAAATTTAAAAACTCTGTTCTCTTTCATACCTCCTTCTCACAAATACATATTCACGCGGGTACATTGGATAAGGGAACTTAGCAATCCAGTGAATAAGTTCCGAGTCAGTATTATCATCTTTCCCAACTAATTCCAATTTTTCGACATTTGTATCCCATTTCTTCCGAAAAACTAAATCCATTTGAGCATCCACAAAATCACTTGCTGTTATATCACTGAAAGAAAAAAAAGGAAGTCTACAGTTGTGCGCAGAAGTTTCAATTGAAAAGTTTGTTGCATAGATTTATATGATGGCGGAATTTTCTGGGTTTTGTAAAGCTTCTAAAACAAGCTAACCGTTACCAAACTGCTTAAAATTCCACAGTTTGACACGGTATTTACGTCAAAATTTTAGTTCTTAACTAATATTCATGAAATGTTCGCCACTTCCTTATAAAGAAGCACTGAATGAATCATTCATTATCTTTGAAAACGTACTCGTATGAACCTGAACAGCGAAATTCATATAAACCGGTATCAGCGTGTAACCTTCGCAATACTTTCGAATTTCTTTCACTACGCACAACCTAAATAAAATGAGGGCTTTTATTTTAAATAATGCAACACAGCAAGTTCTCTCAAAATTCCGAGACAAAATAGAAAAAAAAACCTAATCAAATTTAGAGACGAAGTCTGACGAAAAAAATTCTGCAGATAGAAATGTATGCAACTCACTGATAAAAAAGATAGTGAAGAAAAAATTCAATCCATAATTTTTTAAGACTGAATAGAGAATATAAGATGTGAAAGAATACCAACTTCCCAATCTTCATAACCACTATCAGCATCGGTTTTCGCTTCTGCCATTATCATTTCATCTGAGATTCCATTTTGGTGGAATGAAAAACCAGCTGCCGTAATAGCCATCAGGAACTGCGGCCGCCAATGAAGCCTACAGAACAGGAAATGAAATCGAGCCGCACAAAGTGAGAAACAAATATAAAAGATTTCCCTGATTTCTCAATCACATCAGTATTCGTTTTTACTTCTACTATCTTATTAACAGAAGAACACCTAAAAACAACAACTGCATCCAGCATTCCAAATAGAAACTTAGAAGAAAGAACTCTATCCAGAATTCAAAACAATAACTATTTCTTCATTTCAATCCTTAAAAAACATGCTATCTGCAAAAGTATTATTATTTTTTCTCTGAACAATAAAAATTGATCAGTAACATTCAATTTGCGGTAATAGGGTTGCAATCTTTGTATTCATTGTTCTTTGTTCGGTCATTTCTCAACGAGTTTCCTCGTGTCAACCCCTTTTCACAACTTCTTTCCAGTTTGCTTGGAAAAAAGTTGTGTTTTTTAACCATTGTCTTACGTCACTCGCTGGTTAAGCGAACCACGACTCGCTCCGTCTCTTCACTTTCACCTTGTCCAAGAAATCCCGTAAAGAGCACTTTGATGAACATTTTTTTGATTGCTTATATTAAAAAAAAAGTTACCATTGTCTCCACTGCTTTTTATAATCTTTTCGTCCACTCCAAATTCTTCCTTTACATAGCAATGCCTTTCTAATTTTGCCAAAAAATAAATACAATAATCGATTTTGAATTAGTTGTGATGATGAAACCAACTGAAACATTAGCAATAATCCTTCAATTTCTTCTTTTCCTCGAATTGAACTCTTATGAATGAATTCAAGAAATCTGAAATTTAATAACAATGAATAAATTTCAAATCAATCAATTAACAGAAAAAATCAATAAAATTCAAATGAAAAATCATATTTTCCACATGATATCTCTGTAGTAATCATATTTTTCATTTATATTGAAATTAAAACCCAAACAATTATTCAAATCTCCTATTTCATGATTTCATCTAACAATCACGTAATTCATTATATGAATGAGAAATATTCCTATTTTGATAATATCATATTACTAATAATTTTCACTTTCTTATCACTACATCTGATAAAGATTAAAATTCAAAATTATGTTCCAAAAATTTTTTCCTTGAAATCATAAGCTTAAAAATTTATCCTTAAAATATTCTGTAAATAATTATGAGCATAAAGTTCTCTTCAAATAATAATAATAGTTTGCAATTGACATAAAATAATTAATTTTTTCATTACTATACATAATGTTTTCATGTTAATTCAAATAAATAATTTTTCAGAAATAAATGAAATCAAAACATCGATAAATCTTCTTTTTCGCAAATCCAGTCTAAGACGACAACATGAATTATAAGAAATTTTTTAATTTTGCGTCTTCATCTGGAAAATTAAAATTATTAAAACAACAGTAAATGATAGCAATATCTTTACCGGATTTTACCGGAAAACTGTTGGAAAATTTCCAAAAACATATATTAATGGATGATAGAACCACAAATCTTTATTTCTGAATATAGCAGTGATGCGTATCTACTGAAAATACAAGCATTTCCAAAATACATATAGTAAAACCACTTTTCGATGACAATAACAATCGTGTAATTTTTTAAATATTGGAAGAAAATAATTAAATTCGATAATTTAGTTATCTTTTAGATAAACTAATCGCATGGATGCAACAAACATCACAACAATCCATTGTGTATATTTCGAGGTAAGTGAATTGAAAATAGTAGATTCCAATGAGCATTTAATATTCTTTCGATTAATTTTATTTATTTTTTGGACATTTTTAAAATGAAAATTTTCAAATTTTTTTAATCACTAACATTTAGCAATCAAAATTTTATAATTTAGAATTTCAAAAATTTTCTGATAATCATAATTTAAATGCACAATTTCCAATAAAATGGGACACGTATTAACGATAGAATAGTGATGAAAACATTTTTTTTAAGAAGGAAAAAAACTAACATGAAAACGCATGTTTTCAATAGAAGTGGAATGCTAACAAGATGGATTTGACAAAAAAAAAACATTGAAAATGAATAAAAGGAAAATGTAGAAATGGAAGTTTTGTGAAAAGAAACTATACAATTGACATTTCTCAATAAAAAATTGTAAAATTTTAAAATAAAAACCAAAATAATATTTACTACAAGTTAAACATGAAAGAAGATTGATGTTTATCAAAAAAATTCTATACCTTCCCAAATTGAATCAGTTTCTTTCATGAAGATAATTTCAATTCTACCAGGCATAAAGAAGAAGCAAAGTTTCAGCAAGTATAAATCTTCGTTTTCATTTAGCAACTTAATTCGATTCTAAAATTGAATTAACGAAAAGTCAAATTAAAAAAGGTAACTTCCAATTTCCACGACAATTCCAATACCTCCGTGAAAATCTACAGCATTAAGTCCTCATAGAATATTAGATGTAATTGAAATATGTCTGCTTTTACTCTTGAAGTTAACGGAATTGCTTCAATTCTACCTGGCATAAAAAAGAAGCAAAGTTTTAGCAATGTAGCGTCAAAGCTAAGAGTCTGAACAAGACTGATCAAAAGCTAAACTGATCAGAGATTTCACAAAACTGATATGATTAAATCTTTTCTAATTCTAATACCATCGATGAACTGCATTAAACACATGCAGCATCGCGCAGATTATATAAATTACTTAAAATGTGTGCACTACAATTTCAGATACAGCAACAGTAGCTGTAATTGCCCATTTCCACCAACCAAGAGCCAAATGTGGCGTCTTTCTGCGCGATTCGATTAATGACTGAAGCTGAGTAAGAGTATCGGAATACTGATAAGGCCCTGCAAATTAGAAGTGCATTAAATGTACAGCATATGCTTAGATCAGGAAATATTATAAAACTTCAAATTATCAAACTTTCATAAATAGTTTTGCTTCTGATGCTTGCTTAACGCCTATTTGTTATTTTAGATGCTGTGAAATCATATCACGCAAATTTAAATAAGCATATTAAAAATAAATCACTGTAAGGGAAATTAAGAGCCAAAAAACTGTTTGTTTAGCTCATTTGAGTTTGAAATACAACGAAGTTGTCGTAAAAAACGAAAATGCTGTCATCTAATTGCGAAATCCTTTCTTAACGAAAAATTTTAAGTGCGCAACAAAGCTTTTGTTTGCAAGCGTTAATGTACGCCTTTGTGAACCTTGTAAATCTTTGTTAATTACAAAACGTAACCCTATGTTAATCACAACATGTAATGTCTTGCTAATTACAAAAAATGTAATGTTTCAAAAATTTAAATCCTTTGTTTGGTAACTATCATGGAAATACAGTGATGCAAAATTGTTCTGTACATAAGCCAAGCAGTTATCTCAAAAGATCATTCAGTAATCGAACGCCTCGACTATCTCAACCCGACCGACGTCTAATTCTTGTCAAATTTTCTATCGCTATTTATCTTGCTTTTCTTTTTTCAAATTACTCTGCGCATTATTAATAAATTGGCTGGCGGTAAAATATTGAATTGAATTCACGACATAAGTTAATAGAAATGTGAAAAAAATCAGGATATGAACCGTGGGCGTAATGTGTAGCCACTGATATTTCCAAGACTGGTGTCTTGCTGATATCCAACTTATCAAAACCAATATGATTCTATAAATGAAACTTCTTAGTGATGTTTCTATTTTGCAATTATTCTGAGGAAAATTTCTTGCAATAATGACTCGCTCAATTAATAAATTTTCAACTTAACTAAAACATAGTAAAGCCGAAAATGAAAAATGAGGCTACAAATATGCTTGAGCAATACGAGAAAACAAAATACTTACATTGATATCAAATAAAAAAAGTTCAATTAACTAACATGTTTGAGAACAACTGAAAAATTTCGTTCTTTTGGAGCTTCGACACCGTGAGTAAGAAATACGAAATAGGTGTTGCGCTTACTAAAAGCATGGGACCGGAATGTTGTAAATGACCAAGTATTAATTTCAATGCCATCCAAAGGAGTCAAGTGTAACGACATTTTATCAGCACCACCCGAAACGGTAAAATTTAATCGCAGTTCAGATTTTGATAGCAACTGCTTTTCGATATTGCTGAGTTTGATAGGATTAGCTATCCGTGGATGACCAGGTAATGGTATCCAACGAGACTCACTGAAAAGAAAAAATTTGAAGAAATTATGATGAACGTTACATCAACAATAATGATTAAAAATGTGTCTAGATAAAATGACAACAAAGGATAGTCTCACCAGCAAAAAAGTGATTTAAACGCGTGCATTCTACTGATTTGATGGTTCTTATGCTGAAGAGGACCCTCAGTGACTTAATCATTGAACTGATCGGTATTACACATACTCAGAATTCATTAAAATTTCATTGATAAGTACTTTGAGAAAATAAACATACCGCGGAGGAAACAATCCATGAACTGCTGTATAATAAGGAAGGCGGCAATATTCATCCTTGGTACCACTGCAATTGGGTTCACTGTTGCCTAAATATTAGACTAATAACTCTCGTTTTTAAATATATTTTGTAATATGAAGTGCAACAAATAGATAGTCGATTAGAATTACCGGCCAAAAAGGTATGTTCCGGCAGGTCGGTGATACCACGGTAATCCAACGTTTGTACGAATAATGCATGCTCCCGAACCGATATATTACTTTGAAAAGGATAAATTGATCGTTCGGTATCCTGTAAGCTTCTTCAACGTTAATCATAAAAAATATTCAAAACGGAAATACTATCATAATCAAAAGAATATTAGCTGCTACAAAGAAAGGACAACTTATACCAGTGTAATAAGGCGTCTCAAACGAGGACTTTCTTCGGAATATTTGTAAGGCCATCCAAGTCTTGTAGTATATAAAGCTATAAAAAACACGATATACAACACTGCACCACATTTCAGAGGATAATCCATGCGACGGCTAACATACAAAAGATTACTCTGAAACACTGACAATTAAGTGTTAAATTTGATTGTCATCAAAATTTTTTGAACATACAACCTTTCAATTTACGCCTATTAAAAAAAGAAAATCTTTGCTCAATTAATAAGAACAGTGATTTTTTTTTTTAATTCATGAAAAAATGCTTCGAAAATGTACGTGCCACAAAAGAATGTTTGGCCAGAAAGAACATACCGTAAAAAGAACAAAGCATAATGCAACATAGAAACTCATTAACATGATAACGAATTCGGGATTAACTGCTATGCCCATACGTCCTGTAACCGGAACGAAGAATTCAAAAAGTAGCACTGCTGAATAAGCATCCAATACCATCACAGGTACAGTACAAAACAGCTGCGTACGCAACAACCATTGTGGAGAGATTTCTAAAAGACAAAATTTCCAATATTTACATAGAGTCAAACTTGATCATTTTCAAATCTTGTCAATCACAATTCAGTTGCATTAAATGCATAAAAACTGAATTGATCTCGACCTTAGATCTATGAAAAGAAAAAACATGGTCAGCTGCAAACAATCGCAAATATATCCATTCATCTACTCAGTTCTACAAAAATAAATTTTAAATACGCATACATAATTGTATCGAAAATCAAAAATTACTTGTTATAATCCGCATCTTTCCCAGAAGCCAAAGTAATGGATCACGAAGTAGCAAGAAAAAAGCGTTGTAAAGTAAAATAAAAGCACCAGAAATACCAGCATACGTTGCAAGTGCCAAGAAAATTGAAAACAATAGTAAAACACCATCAAAATGCACCATTTCTTGATTAGGTCTCTGAAAGTTTCCAACTTTATTTCGTCAGAAAATTTCCTACTTTCAAATTTGTTTTAGCAAATGTTTCTGCTTACATAACTTATTATAATACCGTCTGCATCTCACGCTAAAACATTTAGCACTGTCCAGTACGTTCAATGTATTATAATGCGCTTCAATAATACTAAAGATTCATTTTTCCCAATGATACGATGGTTAGGTTAGGTTTTGCAAGTATCCACCATCACGTTGAGATCGTCAATAAAAAATCTTTTCTTTGCTAAGATTTCAAATCACCAAATGTAAAAACTTTCTTCCTTTAGGCTAATATCACAATCATTGAAAAACTCCACAACATATCACGAAATTAACCATTCTAATGCGTAGAAAATATTTTCAGTCTCATTGTTGCCACTGCTTCTACTGGGACATGGTTGATAATGAAAATACAGTAAAAAAATACTTTATGTAATCGAGCCAAAATCGTATGGAAAGTACAACCAACGAGAAGAAGAGGAAAAATGTAGAGAGGGAAAGCAAGTTCCGGAAGTGAATACCAGCACATGACCATGTCGAGTTTGGTAACTGCTAAGACAATTGATGCGCCCGTTACTGTAATTAATATACTGTTAAAACTTCTATAAATCCATTTTTTTAAAGAAACGTGATATATAGAATGAATATATGTCGCGGTATAATTAAGTCATGGTAAATACGATGAATTTATGCAGCAAGAAATAATGAAAAATCAGTTCGTTAAAGAAGTATCAAACATACCGGACATGGCGGTTGCTGCCATAATATGACCAAAAACTGCTTTGAATAAATCCATCACATTATAAAATCCTTTTCCGATACGATAGACAATAACGAATAAAATGGCCAATACAGTCACATAATTAAGAACTTGTCCGATGGTTACCGGGTAAAAAACCGTAAAAATTCCAACAATGTCATAAAATACCCAGCGGTTACCTTGCTCAAAATCACCTGGTCGATCCAGATATGGAGATTTAATCAAAGCCTAAACAGAAAAACACCAATCATTATTTTCTTGCCTTCAAACTAAAAATATTAAAAAATTACCCTTGTAACGGCAAGAAGGTTCTCGCCAGCTCTTTGAATACATCCCGGAGTTATGTACTTCGGAGTATCAAACTCCGTATGATAAACCCACCCGTTCCGAAAATAAGCAATATCCAGGCCTGAAAAAATGAGGATCAGTTGGAAATTAGTTGAGTCAGTTCTGTTGGAAACAAGAGCTTACCTGAAATACGACCGTAATCGCGGAAAACCCGAAAATCTGTATCAGATGGTATAATACCAGCTTGGAATATTTCCTGGGCTACAACACTGCAGTGAGGATGAGGTGCATTTTGCAGATAGGTATGCAAAAGCCACGAGTTCCCAGGCCCAGCCTAAAAAACATGCATGCATTTAAAACTGAGTAACTGCGAAGGGTTGTATTCTATAGCTGTAATGTTATAAAATCAATTAACACCTGAAATAGTATTTCACGGCCACCAGCGCCAGAGCCTTCCAAGTTCACAAACGCTCGAATGGAATGCCGCCACGGGTGTTGTGTAATGAAACCATGTGATGCTTGTAAAAAATTTTCTTCAGCTAAAATTGAAATTAAGAACTGTAGGAATAATTCACCAATTTGAAAATTAATAACTGCCCATAAAAAGAGACCTATAATATCTATGAATGAGTAAAAATATCAAACAAAATAAGACCTTCTTAATAATCTGAATGTTTCGCCCGAGGAATGTACGCATCCTGCAACTATTACTGATATTCATGTAAAAATCATATTTTACCTCCATTGAAGAGAAAAATTATATCATTTTCCAGTGGCTCTTTTGAATGGGATAAAATATCTATAACTTCCATCAATACTGCGCAATTTACCTGAAACCGGTTTTTAAAAACGGTTAAAACAAAACATGACTTCAATTTTCGAATAATCAATATTAGAAAATCAAGATGAAAAAATACGATGCAAAACACTAAACGACTGACAAAAAAAAATTCGAGCAAGACAACCAATTATGTACGATTTTACAATTAAGACTATAAAGACAATAGCAAAAATTATACTTACAGCATCATCAGTAGCGCCAGGTGAAGCAGGAAATGTGTCGAAGTGACAATTCAGCAAAATAGAGTGTTTTGGATGAACTTTTGGTCCAATCCGTGCTATAATTAAAAACACATGTTTGGATATTATTAACATTTTTGTCAAATTATTGGAAAAATAAAAAGCAAAACACAAGAATACCAATAATATTGGTTATTTTATGATAACATAAGGTGAATGATGATAAGAATCCGAGATCAAAACATCCAGATGGACGTTGAACATCAATCTCCAAACGGTTCGATCCACGAGCATCCACTTCAGCTTTAGCATTTTTCAACCTATCATTTATAAGTTTAAATGCATGCACCTGCAACAAGTACAAATTTTCATTCCTAATTAAAATTTGGAATTTGATGATGTGATCCATGATGTCGATCTTTTCACCTTTTTCTTTTTTTCTCTAAATGAAAGAACTTACTTCGCAATTCTCTGAACCACTAATACGTGGCCCAAGGTCAGTAAGAGAATGCAGCAACAATCGTGCCCTTTCTTCTGAAAATTCATTAAACTGTCCTGCCGGTTTAACCTCAGGCATTTGATTATCTTGATAAACGACAAATCCGTAGATTCCAGCAACAGCTACAAGAATCAATAACCAATGTCGAAAACCCAGATTCTGCGACTTCTAAAATTACGTACTCTGCTTTACATTCGAACGGACAAAACATTAAAAATTTATAACCAAAAAATAGATCCGTAAAAAGCCCAATTTCTTCTCCAGTCCCTCTTCCTCATTCCCTTCCGCCGGAAGCCATTTTACTTTTAAACAAGAATCAAGTAAATATGATGTAGTAAAAAGATGAAACCAGATTTCCTCTTAAATTTCATAATAATTGATTTAATGACAATCAAAAGAAATTCCATCATGCGCTTGTATGCCTGACAATTTAAAATGAAATGATCTAGAACACTCAAATAATGATTTGAGATAGCAGATTTAGCGTTTACAACAAAATATCAACAGAAATCCTCACAGAAATGAAACCTAAAAAAATAACCTTATCAGCCAACCAATTGGCTTTATCGTCTTCTCGAACATTCCTTCTAGTCGTACCTCTGAAACGGTCAACATCTCGTGATATATTCCGTTGGCGTAATTCCATATCTGTTGTATTCCGATTCCTTGAATTATTTCCTAATTATGGTCAAGCTGGTAAATAAAAAGCAGGTAATCCGGGAATGTACAATAACTGCTGAATTACAACTACATTCATAACTTTTATGGTAAATCGAAAAGAGAAAATAAACTACAGTAAGTTGTACACAAAAAATCAACAATAAATTACAAAAAATACTGTAAAACCAATCAATGTGATATAAGACAAGACTGAATGAAAAGTTCTGCAATATGACAAAAACAGTGAAATGCAATAAAAAAATTAAAAATGATAACGGTAGCACAGTAATTCTTAAGCTATAAATCATTGGTTCCCAACCTGGGTTCGATCGAACCCTAGGAGTTAGGTGAGGCAGTCTCAGAGGTTCGGCAGAGCCTTCCCGAGGAGGTCCAGAGCAGGGAGCGGAACAGACATTGCTGTGAAAATGGCATGACAGTGGCACTTACACTGATTTGCATGCATGCAATTTGTTGTACGTTCATGCATTGTGTTGTTTTGTTCTTTGAGCAAGGTGATGCTCATGCACGGTTCATTTTGTGCACCAAAGAACATATCTATGTCTGGAATTTGAAAATAATATTTTATTTTTCACTAAAGAGGGCTTCGGTGAATGCGCATATGAAACTGATAGCGTTCGGTACCTCCAACAAGGTTGGGAACCACTGCTATTAATTGATGTTGCAACCTATGTCGAAAAAAAAAAATTGGAAGGAGAAAATAGTGTACGGAAATTTGAAGTGAACAAAGAGAACGAAAAAAGCATAAGAAAAGTTAAAAATTGCCGAAGAAACAAAAATGCTCCGATAAAAATGATAAAATACTTGAAGAATGAACTATAACCTCCCAATTCGATTGCATATTAATGTCAGTTAAAATTTTATCTGAATAACATGAAACCTTAAATTCTCAAACTCAGAGAACAATAAAACCAAGGAAAATATAGAGGAATTCAAGACAATAACTGAATGATAACATTTTCTAACGTTTCTCGTATGGGCCGCAATATTACTACCAACCCCACCAATAATTTAATTTAAAAAATGACAGATCAACGAAGTGAACTGGTTGTTAGGGTTAGGCGTGATGTTGTTGCTGAAGTGTAGATGTATTGGGTCTTAAATGTCCGTTTACGATAATATCATTATGCAAGTATTTAAAATTCCAAAAAATTTAGCTGTATCGAAGAAAAGAAAATTTCAGTTCTGAAAAATGATCTAGAAGAGCTAAAATTTGATATTAGTTAATTAAAAATTCGGACATACGTTTAAAAAACATCCCATAACGTTGAAATATTAAATCAAAGTTTCAAAATTCTTTGCGGAATTTCAAATTTTTGATGTATGGTTTACATAATGATTAAAATTTCAGTTTTTAGTATTGAAAAGAATCATTGTTGCTTGATTTGCTGGTTTATTCATGGTTAAATATTATCTTCTGTATTAATTTCTCTTTTTTTTTAATCAAAACAAGTAAGCATTGTATAATATCGTAATTTTCATTGGCTATTTAACTGAAGATTATTGAAATATAATGCTGAAAAAGAAAACTAAAAGCAATCATAATCTGAATTAAAAGTGTAGAATGATAAAAGAATTGACACTGATAAATTTATCTAACAGATCTTTCATTCTTGGCTTTTTTTTTTGCTTTGTTGAAGTCCAATGGAACAATATTGCATTGGAAAATTCTAAATTCATTGAAGAAGTCTAATTTTCATCGTTCGAATTCAATTAATTATTGATGTGAATTGTTATATACATATTTGATTCAACTATTCAATTGTTGCAAAGGACAGAAAATGCATGCTGATTTTTGCAAATATTTGGTTTTTACATTTAAATTCATGTTTATTTCAATTCATTGTTGCAATTTATCATTTGCTTGATTGGTTTAGCTTTTGCTTCATTTCATTTTCAGTTGATTGAAGGCTAATATGTCATTTTCATGATTTATTATTATTTCGGAACTCTTTCTTTTTTTTTAGTTAACGAAATGGTTCGAAGACGTTTTATATCGAAAGGTAATGCAACAATTATCGATGGGTTGGACAAAACCGCCTTAAAATCTGTAAGTATTATCCAATATGCTTTTTTTAATTCACCACATTTAATTGAAAACTAGAACACATTGGTGAAGAAACTAAATTAATATTTTTGGAGCACAATTAGGAATGCGAAAACAAGGCAGATAAGATGTTTTATCAGCATAATGTGAGTCCGAAAAAATGATTGAGAGATATTGTGATACATGAATTTGTCGTGAAATGATTCTTTATTGCCAGAAAATTTATTGTTAGCTGCAGAATAATTTTGCAGAATTAAAAAAAATGAGGATCGTTAGAAGTAATATTAGGTAAGTAGTAGACGTGAAGTAGCGTTGTGATCTGGTTTTAGACGGTCAGTTTCGGAATAAAAACCTCTGTTTAACATTCTTCAATTCCAATCCATTTTACATTAATGCATGTAAATTTGTGATTAACATTCCCGTGGATAAAAAACAAAGGCTTTGTTTTAGATGTACAATCTTCAGGCAATGAGGTATTTTAAAGTTAGGTAGCTGATTCATAGCATGAAAAGAATGTTTTTAAGATATTTTGTACGTGATGATTGAAGGCATTTCAACTTTTAAGACATATTTCAAAAATTTTAAACCAGTTTTAATTTATTAGTTGTCACATAGAGAGGGGTTGAAATAGATGAGTTTTAAGGCACTCGAACTGTATCTCTATTTAACAGTTGACGAATATTGAGTCCTAACCAGCATGTTTACACTGTCGCATTAAAACCGCGTCAGTTCCTGAGTATTCAGTAGGCCTTCATTCATTGCGCATTGAAATTTTATAGTCTAATGGAGAAAATGTGTTATTCCGACGTATGGATATGTTCGACAGCGTACTGAATGAATTGTTGGTTAAAGTAGAGGACTCTTTTCCAGTCAATTCTCGCAAACAAAGAAAAAAGAACGGGCAACGTTGCGCCAAACCCATGGATCGGACGAATATCAATAAAGACGAGATCGAATATTTGCGTCTGTGCAATTCAGTCAATATTATAACTTTCGGATTTTTAACTATGCTTCATCAAAAACTAATGATTTAGAAAAGTTCATAGGGACGACTAATATGCCATCTTTTACCATTATTTTTGGTATTTTGTTTGATGGGAAAGGAGTTATAGTGTGGTTTGAAATTGTCAAACTAGCTTAATCGGTGTAATTTTTTTGTTGTACCATGCGGAAGTTTATGAAAAGCATGGAATGGAATAACGTTAGGTAAAATACATATAAATAAGCAGAAGTATTTTTTCCAGATCAAAGAGGCTGAAGAATTCAGCCTTGTAATTGAGCGTGATAAGAGCAAACAACGCAAAGATGGTAAGTGATATAAGTGTTCGGTTTTAGTTATTTTCTTGCGTAAAATCAGAAATTTCAATTTTAGATTCTTTGATTGGATTTTCTTTAAAATTTATCAAGATTACATATTTTTTAAGTTTTTGAAAGTTCTAAATTTATCATTTAATATTTTAATTGAGTTCCTTCCTTTCGAAAATTATTATTTTGAACATATTAATTTTCAAAAACTGTTTTGCTTAAACTGGCCACTTTATTTGAATTTTTCTGTGCCATTTAAATACTTTAAATGAGGGAATCTTAAAAATTTATGATATCTTCATGCACAAAATCTTCATTTATTCATAAAAAAATTTTGTATTATATGTCCATATCTAATTACATATTATTAAGTTATATTTCAATATTTCTTGTGGACGTTGCGGTGGATGTACTAAATACATCCATCACACTGATGCCCAAAGTTTACCCTTTTAGAACTGAAATCGTTCTGAAAAACACATTTCAGGGTTTTTTCTGGTCTCGTTTTTTAGAAAAAATATTTTTTTATTCCAAAGCATTTTCTTAATACATACTGATCACCAGTCTTTTTTAATGATTTTCACATATGGTGAATCTTGAGAGCGTAATCCATTTGGATTTTCATTCCAGACTCCAGCTTGGCAAAGAAATCAGGGGTGCGGTCTGCGTCCATTAAATCGTTCGAAAATTTATCGAAGGTTTTTGGTAAAGTATCAGGTTGCTAGGGTTTTTTCCAATTTTTTTGATGATTTTTCAAATTATTTCTAATGCTTCAGTTTATTTATGTCCGGGCAAGCAGAATGCTTGATTATTGACTTAAGATATGACTCGTAAGTTTAATTTGTAAATTGATTTGAAAGAAAAACGAGTTAACGATAGTAAAGAAATAGAAAAGAATAGTAAGATTGATGAAAAACTCAGGAGTAAGCAAAACTTCATGTTAAAATTAGTTCGTGTCATGTGCAGCTGCTTTATTTGATAATCTTTTCATTGGACATTCCGAGCTATTTGCAGGGTTTGAGGAAGCGTCTGAGAAGCAGTTGCAAGGAAATGTTATGGACAAGGAGAACTTAGGTAAACCAAAACGTTTCACTGTCCTATCACTCAAGGAAAATGAAAACATCGATAGGGAAGGTTTGGTCTTCGTCGTTCATCCATCAGAACCAGCGACATCGACACCTCTTCAGGTGAATTTTTTAGATCATTCAGATGAGAAATCATTTACAAAAAATTACTTTGATTGTTGTATCCTAAAATTTATTTAGGCTCGTCGATCTAAACGTTTCCCGGGTCGCAATCGTAATATGTTTAAATTTACCGAAGGCGCGCAATTAAGTCCAATAATTTTTGACAGGAAGGATGTTTCTTCTGATATTGCTGAAATGGTATTACCAGCACCCAACGCATGGTAAATCGATTTTTTCATATTGACCACATTCATAGCACATCGATAATAACATTTTCAGTAGGATATCATTATTCATTACTTTTATGTATAATATTTGCAGTGGCAGCGAGTGTTTGAGACCTCCGGAATTATGCTATGGTGAGAATGAAGAAGTGGAAGGAAAATTAGGTACGAAAGGGCATAGTAACAGTCTATCTTTCAGTGGAAACCGGATATCGTTGGCACTTCAGAAATCATCTTTGGCTGCTAACAGTTCTCAACTTACGATCCTTAAGCCACCTGGCAATTGGGGATTTAAAAGTGAAGTAGGTGTTACTGCTTCGTAAATCGAAATGAATACCATGTTCAGGTTAAAAGCCGACAAATTTCTTGTAAAATTAATTGTAACTCATATTTCTATAAGCTGTCGTTCTTTGATGTTGTTGCAGTTGAAAAAATGTACTTATTTTTTCAGAAACATGTGTGTGAAGATGTCACATCATCCGCGCAAGGTAATATTCTTATTGCAACTTTGTTTACCAACTTGTTTTTTAGGAAAAATATAAACATGAAGGTAAAGACACGAACTGGGAAGTTAAAAAATTTGTACGGATGTAGAAATCAGATGTAATTACATCAAAAAGAAATTGTAATTAAGACAGTTTTATGTGGTGAAAATCTCTCAAGTGTTCCCATAATATTTCTCTAAACCAGAGAATCAGACACTTTTACACTGTCCTATCATTCGCTGCTGTTATCAGAAAAGACTTATGATTCCTTCCAAATAAAATTGTAGTTATTTCGTTTTATTTGTTTACAGCTGAGTTTTGCATTTTGCCTTATTTCTTGAAATTTGTGTTTGGAAAATTTTAGGTGATAAGAGCTTATCGTTGTGTGATGGTAATGGGGTATGTTTTCTGGTTTCACTCAAAATAGTTTTCCATTTTCATTATTTCTCTAGTTTTCAAAAAAATTGAATTTTGAACTTGTAATTATAGAAAAAAATGTTTTTATTTTTTAATCTTGAAATTGTGAAATAACTTCGTTTATAAAACAGTGACCGGAGCAATTTTGTAACTTATTTCTGAAGGAGAACAGACCATTCTATTTGAATGGATTTCCCTGGACTTCTCAGTATGCTCGAAAACGTGATCACAAGCAAGAACTTTTCCATCTTTGTGTTCAAAAAAATATTCAGCCTTGGCGGCTCAAAAAAACAATACTGTAGGTTATAATTTTATCGGCGTATTTTTTTTTCTGAATGAAAAACGACAAAAATTTTACAAAAGAGCGAAATTATTACATGTAGTTACTACTTTAAAAATTAATTTCAGTGATTTATCGAATCCGATAAAGCTTGGAGAAGGAACATTCGGCGAAGTGTTTAGAATCAGCTATAAAGGGGAAATCGTTGCACTAAAAGTAAGATTTAAAATTTAATGTCATACTCTGCGTTTCCGTTGCTCATAATATTTACATTTATTTTCGTATTTAGGTGATTCCAATTGGTGGTACCAAAATGGTTAATGGAGACAAACAGAAATCATTCCGTGATATTAGCGCAGAATTGATAGTTTCGAAGGAATTATCAGATCTAAGGTATATTGAGGACGGATATTCCTCACAGGGCTTCATTCATCTAAAAGGAGCTATGGTTGTTAAAGGTGTGTTCTATAATAAACACGGGCTTATAAGCATATTTTGTGTACTTTCAACTTAATATACTTTCTAGGGTCTTACCCGAGATCATTGATAACCGCATGGGAACAGTACGATAAGCGCTTGAAATCCGAAAATGACCATCCCTGTATTTTTGACTCCCATCAACATTTTTTGCTTTTGGCTTTCGAAGATGGTGGGACTGATCTGGAAAAATATGTGGTATATATTTCTAATTTTTTTTATTTTTAAATTTTATCCCTTTATGAAACACTGAGGAATCACGCAATCTTCTATTACATACGTACAATGAAATCTTCACAGTAATTATTTTTTTGGGATATTTGGCTTGTAATGATGAAAAACTTGGCATTATTTTACAGGTCGCTAATGTTTTGCAAGCGTACAGCATTATTTATCAAGTCCTGTTGGCACTTTCTGTGGCGGAATACCGACTTTCATTTGAACATCGTGATCTCCATTGCGGCAATATTCTCATAAGAAATGTACAAAATGATGTTACTATCAAGTACGCTCTCACATCACTATATTTTATCTGATTGCTTACTAATTTTCGATTGAAAAAGAAATTTTCAGAGCAGATTGTAATGGTAATGAAGTTAGCGTTCCTACGCATGGTGTGGAAGTGAAAATTATCGACTTCACTCTCTCAAGAATGTCGAAAGGTGCATTAAATTGAATATTATTTATATTTTTTCAAGAGAATTTCAAGGAACAGAAGTGCATCCTTCCGAATTCCGACATTTTCTAGTTTGAGGTCAAAAGAGCGATTGTTAATAAAAGTCACATTAATTCCAGGAATATCAACGATTTTTTTTGATTTAGCGAAAGATGACGAATTATTCACAGGTGAAGGCTGCTTACAATATGAAATCTATCGGGCGATGCGCTTGTTGAACAAGTAATGAATCTTGTTTTTAAGTTTCTTTAATCAGCACTATGATAAGAAATGTCGAATTTATGAACACTGTTCTCAATTTATTTAATTTTGATGACCTTTCATGTAAAATTTAGCAAAAATTTGTTTTTGCGACACCTTCACATACTTACTAAATCTGTAAAGCTTTTTAGCGAGTTATTAGAAGTAGGTGATTGTGGCAAAATAGGAATGAAAATATTATTTGTAATTTCGTAATCATCAAACAGGAATAATTGGTTTTCGTTTTCTTCTGCTACAAACATAATGTGGCTAATATATCTCGTGCGCTACCTGTATGAGAGTATGGTTGAAAAAAATGTTGGTAGCAGTAGTGAAAGGAAGGATTTTATCTATCATTTCAAAGATTTGCATCGACATGGTAAGTAACTCAGTGTGAATGCACAAAATTGTAGGTGATAAATAGAGTTCTGAGTTTAGGTCGATTGATAATGACGCTTTTTAGTGTATTGGTTACTGGACTATTTAAAAAAATGTGGATTGCGGACTGTTTGTATAATTTAAAAATTCTCATGAATTTTTTATTTTGATTTCATTTCATTGTAGATAGCCTGTCTGAGTGGTTAGTGAAGAAAGCAGATAGAAGGAATGGTTTCATACTAACTGCCAAGGAAAATTATCAAACAGTGGGGATTGGAAGTAAATGTGAATAATACTTCCTTTGTTTGGGTTTTCATCTATATGAGCAGCGGTTCAAATATGAAAGTTATTTATATGGTGAACCGTGACTTTATCACTTTGTTTCATATTCCGTATTGTGCAACATCAGAAATCAGCTTTGCGAATCTCAAAATCTATTAAGATTTTTGCTAAATTTTGTTCATTCATTTTATCTATTTTTGGTGGAGTGCATGCTTTGATGTTGGTATAACAAATTAATTGCTCAAAATCGATTAAGATAGTTTGAGTGTGTCATGTATGGAAGTTTCGTTTATATATACTAAGAAGTGGAAGCTTTCGTTTTATATGCTAATTTTATTTATTTCTTTACTTAAGAGCAGTGAAAAAGACAATGTTCGATAATAATTTTCTTCTATGATCATTTGGAAAAACTACATTTTATTTCTTCCATCATTTCTGAAGGAAAAATCAGTCAATTATTACTTCTGATATGTATGAAATGAAACAATTGCTAGAAAATTTTCTGAAATAGGCAATCGTACATTACAATTTCATAGCCAAAATGATAATATAATTTGGTAGCCCAATTTTTATTAAACTTTGTAGAGAAAGTTTAAATAACAGGGAAGAAGCAAACATCTCCGCAAGACTTTATATTGCATTTATACGGTTGTTGTTCTAATCAACGAAATATGGTACAATTGCGTAAACAGTGGTAATATGTATACGGTAGGTAAAACAACTGAAATGGTAAACTTGAAATACAGATGTGAATCGATTGCACCTGGAAAGGAGTTGTCGAAATTGTAGCAATTCTATTGTGTCTTGTTGTAAATTAAGAAATTTTCAGCTTAAATTTAAAGATTTGTTGTAATGTCGAAAGAAAGCAAATTTTATATTCACTTTTCGTTATCAAATTGAAAATTTTAATTTTCAACCGTAATTAAGGAGAAGTGAACATTCTGACAGACAAATAATCAATGAGTGAGTGATGGAAAATTTTCTAATTTTTCTAAAATTTTTGAAACGCTAAAAAAATGTCAAAACTGATAAAATGAAAATTTGTTACCAAACAACAAAATATTTTCAAATTTATTTATTAATCAATTTCGTTATTTTGCGCAGAAAAGTAACAGATCACAGAAGGATAGTTATTCTTCCGTGAAAAAAAAACCAATGACTTTGAAATTAACAAAAGCTAATTAAAACTTGAAAAAAAACCATTTTAATTGTTTGCAATCAGTTTATTGAACATTGCTACGCAACGAAAGCTAAGGGTGGCCAGAAAAGAGCGAGTAAGCTAAGCAACGTAATCCGAAGAGCCTTTCACAAGGATAAAGAAGACTCAAAATATTTGTTCTAAAATAGAGCAAGAACATGTGAAAGGTAAACTACGGATGGTTTA
>JABVXS010000820.1:0-22773 GCA_013365335.1 Madathamugadia hiepei | reverse complement strand
CCTGCAACCAAGCGGGACAAACGCTAAGGAAAAAAAAAAAACTATAAATAAATTTGACTTGGTTGATAATTATTTTTTGATTGATTGAATTGATCCCGAAATGATGTTGTTGAATATGTTAAATCTTCCACCTATAAAATTAATTATAATTAATAAATGGTACCAATTTTATTGTCAAAGTTTTGATTATTCTTTTTTTTTAAAAAAATTCAAAATTTGTAAAACTTAAAAAAAAGTTTTTAAACCTCAATTAATATTATTTCATGAAATTGAAGAGTTTTGTAGTGTTAAAAATCAGGAGAAATTATTATATATGTTGGAAATGATCAAATTCAAGTGCCCATTTATAACAGAATGATTCGTACGATTATACCAGATAAAGGATTCACTACACAAAAGATAATCTTTTGTTCTCTAGCGATAAACTTTTAATCCACTCATAATCGTCTGCACGTACTACTAATGCCATAATCTCATTATCATTGGAAGGTTCCAACTGTGTAGTGCTTTACTGTCTTCATAACGGGACTAGTGATGCGTTGGTGACCTGCGTGTGGGTCACGTATGTGCTGATTTTAGTTTCATGCTTCTGTTAGTACAATGCGCGGTCGACTACGCAACATTTCTAACGAATTCATACTTCCGCTTCATCAACCGTAACAAGCTATCGGGGATTTCCCTTCCCATTCTTGCTTGGCGATGTGTCTTGTGAGGTTAGTTTCTAAACGTTCTTCAATGTGCAGTCATAATAGTTTTGCTTTCGTGATAATTTTAAGTAATTTCCAATTTAAATTGATATTTTTGCAATAATTATACTTCATCTGAATTTAGATCAAAATTTGTAGCTATATCGTAATATCCTAATTTTTTCCTATAAAAATGATTGAAAAAATTAAAATTGGACAGAGAAATTTAAAGAAGAAGATGCAAACCACGAGTGAAATGGGTGAATCGGCCGGTCGTTGTGGTGATAGTAGTAGTGGTTGTGGGATACCTCTGTTAAATTTCGATATTGACTCATATGCATTAATAATACTTGATGATGGTGATGATAGCCTAAAATTTTTTAATTCAGATATAATAATTTAATAAAATTTGATTCGAATATGATGTTTTTTGAGAAATAATTTCAATTAATGCTCAATAAAAATTTTTGGTTTCTAAGTACTTCTTCAAAATTCATCACTCATTTCCCATTGTTTGTTTTGTTCAGCATTGCGTGTTATGCATATATGTATAAATTTAAAAATTTTTTATAGTTAATTTTTTTAATATCTAATGAAGAAAATCATGAATCACAGTCCAGATTGGTACCATAGCGAATGAAAGCTTTTATGATGTAACAATTAGCCTGGTACCATTACATAGAGAGATGATGATAAATGCTTAACCAACCGGGTGGCGTAAATCGGTTGAGATGATGTAGTGGTAGTGAAGGATGATGTAAATGAGGATGGCTTGCCCTTCTTCGGTAATTTTGAACGATAATAGCAATTTCCAAGCCAAAAACCAGCAATTATTGCTAATGTTGCAATGGAAGCACAAAGTATTGGTGTGAAAAAGTGATGCTCAACAAACGAATGCACTGCTGATTCTGCAATAAAAACAAAAAAATAAAATATTTGAAAATTTTTTTTCTTTAAATTACAATGCAGAGCTTGTAAAATTTTGTCTCGTTAGCATTTTCTTAAGGTAGCTTTTGAAAATTTTCATTTCAAATTTCAACATTTTTTTTTTTTTATTTGATAATTTCATGGAAAATGAAAAATGAAAGGTAAAAATAATCATTTGTAAATTTTGCATTTATCAAGCAAAAAAAAAAAACAAAAAACCTGCTGTAATATGGATTGAAGCTGAATTACTATCGAGAAGAACACACGGAGGAATTGATTTCCTCTCTTCACATGTACAATTATTATTTGTATTGGATTGCGAATCTGACCATGGGCCAACAAATGATACATCTAACAAAATGATAAACAAATCAGTGAAATACGATAAATTGTATACCTGTTTCATTGTTAAAATAAGAGAAAGTAAGTTATATGTTAAAAGCTAAGCTAACATTTTCAATGACATTGTGAGTGGGTGGGTGGGGGGAGGAGAGGGGAGAGGGTAATAATGGAAAAATTCACTAATACCGTAACATGTCACAATTATATCCAATATTTCATCCGGTAAAATGGTTTGCAATTCCGGATTTTAATGTAGCTAACAAATTAATTCAATAAACAAAAATTCTTGATAATATTTTGTTCATTTTAGCAGCAATGCAAACTTATTTACTTACTGTTAAAAAAAAAAAAGAATAAAACTAAAGCTTTCAACTTTTTAACATAATTTATTAGCCAATTAGTTTACTTTGTAAAAAGTATTTACAAAGTAAAAAAAAATAAAAAATCTTGAATGAATTACCTTGTAATGCTTCGCCATTTTTAGTTACAATTGCATTATAAAATTTGAAGTAATGTTGCAATTCAGTATGATCAGTGCAACCTTCTGCATGCCCTGTCACAATATCCTGCTCATAAATCCTGCAAAATTATGACTATCTTTTACTAATTTGCCAGTTAATTAATTAATCATAAAACTATGACTCCAGTTAAAATTTTGAACAAAAAAAAAGATACAGTTGTTATTGTATTTGTAAATTTGGTGTGCAATTTTTTATTTTTTTTTTATGATGAAATAATTCTGCTAACCATGTCCTTTTGACCTTTAATATTAAAAGTTAGATTTTGCGGAAAAATTTTCACTTTATAATAAATAAATTTTATAACCAATGAATGATGATGAATGACCATTGCAGTAAGCATTTTTACCAGGTCACTCAATATGACTGTCCTTATGCTAAACTCTTCTAACAATGATTACTCAGATGGCTGTAGTTAATTTCAACCCTTAAAAATTTGAACTGACTGAAATACTCTGATCTTTTTTCACCATTGTAGGACAATTACAAAAGTTGAAACACATACCCACTGAAATTATCAACATTTAGCATTTCACATTTCTTGATTTCTAAATTCCATGCACAATGTGGATCACGTAAAGCGACGCAATCTGTACACGTGTTAAATCGATTGCATTGTGCAAGCGGAACACGTACGACGGATCGTTCACTTACAGCTATCAAATATTGTTTAAATTTTGGTATGTTAGCTACGTCACCGTAATATAACATCATATTTCGAATTGGTTCCTGCAAAAAACTAAAACAATAGAAGTGATAAGAAAGCAATTCAATTTCGTTGCTAATATCAATTTTCATCCTTTCATTTTTAAGTAATTGCGAAAATTAATACAAATGAATATGTAGCCATGACCTTTCACCTTTTCATTTTTTGATTCATTTCGTTTTTCAAATTGAAAATAATTTCATTTTAAAAAAATTAAGAAAAAAAATTTCTCAACAAAAATTTGGAAAAAAATTTAAAGCTTTTTTTTACATAACTTCCGAATTTTTCACTTCAACAATTTGATTTTATTTCAAGTAAAAAATGAAAAAAATTTTCAACTAACATTAGTAATTTGGAGTGTATAGATATGATGCGATCGTTGTTGCTCTGCGGCAACATTGATATTAGCTAAATTAACCATTTTGAAAATGTTACCTTGATTGGTACCAACAAATATAACATCATAGAATTGTCCATCAATTGCTTTTACCTGCAAATTGAATTAATTGTAAAAAAAAAATTTTGTTTCTTTTTTTGTTTTTTCAGAAATTCCAACTAATTAGCAATTGATTAATTGATTGGTTGATTAATTAATTGACTAATTATTACATTCTCATTACCTGAGGATCAATAACAATTTGTGTGAAATGATCTGAACCCGTATGTATTGCAATTGGTGCACCCAAGTAATTTGGTACAGCTTCATTCATTAACGGATTAGCTCGAGCAAATGCTACCGCTTCCTCCGGTAGCAAACGAGAATTATTTGTGCATTTACCTAAAAATTATTTTTTTTCAAAATATTGAAATTTGAAAAAAATAAAATAAAATTTTAATTCATTATAATTGATAAATCAATTTAATCTAATTCTAGCAAAAATGAATAAAAATTAAATTTTAAGTTAAAAAGTTTTCATAATAATTAGCTTCATCATGTACCAATTTAGGGTTTTAACCAAAAAATTCATTTCATTTTATCAAATTTAAAATTGTGAAATTTCCATTTTAGCTTATAAAATTTCAATTGCACAATTTTGAATTTAGCCTCAATTTCAGGTTACGATACATTTAATTGTAATCTAATTTAATCATAAATTATAAACTATCCAATGTAGCACAATTGTTGTTAATAATGAAATTTTTAGCTGAACATGAATGTTCTTGATTTCCATGACATCCGGGTTACAATACTTTTTTTTTAATGCAATCTTTGGTTGATTAATTTTTTCCACGAAATTAATTTAATGGGAAATTGAAATTTAATTTACAGTATACTAGTAGGACTAAGCAATTAACCAGGACGATATTTGGAAATAGTACTATACAATCCACTCATCCATCCTGAATGTAATTCTCTTCCATCACCGTATTTTGATTCCGAGAAAACTTCATTGATTTGTTGCAGATCAAAAGCGCAAATAGCCGATGATAAAACGCCTGCTAAAGGACTGCGAAATACCGCATAAATTAGCTGCCTCTTCATATCCAATGATGAATCAATACTATTTACTAGTGGCGCAATTGACTCAATCTAAAAAAAATAAATGCAATTTTGTCAAATTTTCTGTTAATTAATGAAAGTTGCAAATTTACGATACTTCAATTAATTTGAATAAATTTAAAATAAATAATTTAATTAAAAATAAATAAATAAAAAATTAATTTTGACATGATTTTAGAATATTCCATTGAAAAAAAAAAATGTTTTTTATTTTTTTTTTTACAATTATTTTTCAAAAATTTATTCTTTAATTATTTTTTACCCTATGCAACAAACCTGATCGAAATAAAATGGATAATGGCCTGGTATAGAGCAATTTAGCCGAGCCTTAACAAATGATGTCCATTCATTGGTGTATGGCCTAGGGCCACCATTATCCGACCTGCAAAGCCGGGCAACACGTGAATACATGGTAACACTGCCAGTATCACTACCGCTTCCACATGTTTCATGTTCCACTGCTTGTTCGCGAAACCAAATATACACATACTGAAAAAATTTTTTTAAAATTAAATTTGTTTAAAATTTCAAAAAAAAAGAAATTTTAAAACTTACAATTATTTCAATTATTATTTAATAATTTATTTTTACCCTACAAAAAAGAAAAATTGGAGTAAAGATTTTGTATGATTGTAAAATATTACACTATTCAAAATGATGTTGCCTTTAGTAAATTTTCATTAAAATTTTCCCGAAATTTCACCAGAATTATGATCAAATTTAATATTAGAACTGCAATGAACCAATAAAAATTCAATTTAATCATTTCCAATATTCGCAAAAAAAAAATAAATAAATGAAAAAAATTTTTTTTGTCTTTAAATTTGTCCTTTTTCCTCTACCAATTTAAATTAACCATTAATTCTTTGTAATTTCAGGTGTAATATATTTTTTTTTTGATTTCAAATTTATTACTTCAAGGAGAAAAAAAAATCATGGAAAGAGCAGGAGGAATAAAGAATTGTACGAATTTATGTTTTGTTTTGTTTTCAGTTCAAAAATTATTTTAAAAATTAAAAAAAAAATTTTTACCAAGAAATTATTATAAAAATTGGAATTTTTTTTTTTTTTGAATAAAATTTATTTGAAAGAAATGAATCGAAAAAAAAATTTTTTTTTTTATTGCTTAATTGTCTTTGTTAACAAAGAGTTTTTGATCTTTCCCTTCAACTTTACTCATTTCTTTCTTCCTCGCTGATCTGAATTGAAAATAGAATGGAAATGCATGAGAGAGAAAGAAACAAAACTGATTTAAAACTGGTTTTTACCGTTTTTTCAAAGGCTCCGTAACAGCGTAGCTTTTTATTGTTCATTTAACGGAATTGAAGAAATGTTTTTTTTTTTTTTTACTTTCGCCATTTAATTTCACTTTTTATAAAAAATCATTTTAGTCATTTTGTGTCAAAAAAAAAAGAAAAATTTTAAATTTTAAATAAAAAAAAATTTCTTGGCCTATTTTTTTTTTTGTCTTGCAATGAACTTTTTGCTTGCCTAAATTACTCATTGAAGTAAAATTTTAATTAGGAAAATTTGGTGCAAGGATTGCTTTGTTGTTAAAATGAATTTCGATATTTTACGGCAAAAAAAAAAATTATATAGCGTTATGGGGCGTTATAAATGACACTATAGCTAAAAAGTTAATCAAACAAATGTGAGAAAACCACGTGGAATCTTTAAATGTAAAGAAACCACGCACGCTTTCGACGCGATGGAACCACATAATGCTTTTGACTTGAAGAAACCACGTAGTACAATGTACGTCTTGAAGCTAGGTGATGCTTTAGAAATAAGAAAAGCTACGTGCCTCATTCAATGTAAAAAGACAGCGCAACGCGTTTGACATGAGGAAATCACGTAGCGCTTTGAACGTGAAGAAACAACATTATGCTATATATATGTGTGAAAAAAGTGGCAAGAAAATGGAAAATTTTCAAGGATATGAACGTAAACAAACGTTACGTGAATATAATTGTGAAAAAATAAAAAGGAGCAAAAATTTTTTAATAAAGTTTATGAAATTTAAAACAATCACGTTCACTTTTCAAACTTCACCTACCTCATTGTTACGAAATGAACCAACAAACTGTGGTTCACTTAAGAATTTCACATCATTACGCTCCGTACGTATACCCAAATCAACAATTTTCGTAATATTACGTCGATGTATCAATGGATCAACACCAGAGAAGTCTGATACTGCAAATGAAACTTCATTGAATTAATTAGTTAGATAAATTGTTGTAAACTGAATAAAAATAAAAATTAATTAAATAAAATGAAAAATTTTTCCATTTTAAATCAAATCCTATTATTTAAATTTGAAGAAGTTTAATGAAATTGTATAAATTTAAAAATTTTTTGTTAAGGCTAAATTTTGAAACAAATTATTTTAGCCACTTGCAATAAAGTGTTTAATTAATGTTAATTAAAGATATCATAAAATTAATTCACAATAAAAGAGACAGGGTAGATTGTACATGCAAAGAAGTCTCAATTAAATTTTAAATTGATTTTCAAAATTTTAAATTTCCTATTTTGCATTGTAAAAATTTTTCTGGATATGCTTTTTTTTTTGTTAAATTCAAATTGTGAAATTTTGAAGATTAATTTTTATTTTGCTTTTGTTTCAAAAACAATTCAGATTATTTGGGTGAAAATTTTAAATTAAAATAATTTTACAAAACTAATCATTTATGTCTTGCATTAACTAAAAAATTTTTTGAATTTGATATTTTTAATTAATTTTTTCAATAAATTATTTAATTTCCTTTTTTGGATCTTGCTGAAAATGAAATGTAAATTGTTTCTTTGATCATTCATAAATGCTGCTCATGAACCTTAAAAAAATGTCACTTGATTGGCTGTCACAGTGACCAATGGAATCGATGAAATAAATAATCGACCGAGTAGTCCATTTAATGACTCAGTGACCTTTAGGTGAATTGTGCCTTTACGTGAATTGTGCCTTTATGTGACTTGCGCCCTTACGTGAATTGAACTAACGCAAAGTGGACATTTAAAAAAAAAAAGCAAAAAAATTTTCAAAAAATTAAAAAATTCAAACATTTATTTTTAAAAATAAAATGAATTTTTTCAAATTAAGAAGTTAAATCAGAAAAAAAGCAATCTGTTGCAGTCTTAAGAAATGAACTTTATCGATTTCAAAAATAAAATAAAAAAATTCGATCAAAATAAATTTTAGCAAAAAAATTTTTTCCCATGAAAATGCAAATTTATAGTGCAATGGAATAATCCTCCAAATATGGAGGGATTGATACGATACGATACAATACAAGTGGGTTAAATCCCAACATATGTTCTCACTGACGACAGATCTTTGCGACAGGTTGGTCGGGCAAAGATGGTTGCATGAAGAATGAGATGCAACAGTTTCAAATAGCTTAGCTCAACAATCTCCGACAATGGTCGTATGAATGAAGAATTCTACGCGATAAAAATAGCTGCCACCTGGATGAATGGGCAAAAAAAAAAAAACTACAACAGAAATCACTCAAGATTAGGAGACGAAGTGATCGCCTTCAGTTCAATTGGCTAATAACAAGGGAAATGGAACACAAAACAATTATTGCATCTATGGAGCTGAACGCACACAGACAATGCTTCACAGTAGCGTACCATGCAACCAAGCGGGACAAAAGCTTAGGAAAAAAATTTCTCCCAAAAAAAAAAAAAATTTTGGCACGAAAAATTTTTTTGCCAAAATTTTGATTCAAATTTTTCGTCTTTTTTTTTGAGCATTTATACTAATACTATTGATTGAAATGTTCAATTAATTGAAAAAAATTGAGTAATTGTTGGACAAAAAAAAAAAGAAAGTTGTTGTCAAGTTTTTAATTAATTGAATTTTTAAATTTCTACTTTTTATCCTAAATCAATAATAGCATGAATATTTAAAAATTTTTCATAATTGCTGCAAATTTCATTACAAATTATTTTCAAAATTGATTTTCAATTTCTACATTTATATTGTCACTTTACTTTCTTTTGTGACACTTGAAGTTTTGCAATCCAAAAAAAAAAAGAAAGAATAAATTTGTAAAAAATGTTTAAATAAAATTTGTATTTATCTTATTTTTTTTTTGTTTTATGAAGACTTTTGAAAATTATTGTAATTTAAATCAATGAAAAAAAATTTCAAAAATTTCATTAAATTTTTAATTTGCCATGATTGATTATTTTTTTTAAAAAAATTTATTCTTTAAAATGTCAAAAAAAAAAATCTGTCCGAAATTTTTTTTCCACTTGAGATTACAATAAAAGCAAACTGAATTTGTGGAATTTGAATTGCCAATTAATAAAAATTAACCAAAATTAATCAGTTAATTAATTAACTTCAAAGTGTTCAAAAAAAAAAAAATGCCGAAAATTTGTTGGAAATATTTTTGCAATGATTTTTGGGAGGATAAAGAGGAAAGTTGTGATATAAAGATGACGTTCATTTCACTAGTAATTTAATTCATTTCAATTGAAATAGTTTTTAGCAAATTTATGCGAAATTCCTTCCCTACCATCCCATCTTCAAGGTCATTTCAAAAATGCTGCAAAGGTCATATATGTATAGCATTACAATGAATGCATTGCTTCGTAAAAGGAAATGAAATTAATTTATTCACAAAAAAAAAGTTTTTCGTTTTTTTCGAATTTCTTTGATAGAATATCCATCAAAGAAATAAAAAATGACAATTAAAATTAAAATTTTAAAAATTTTGCAAAAAAAATTTTTTAAAATAATAATTAGTAAAAAAATAAAATTTCTAAAAAAATTTACTTTGCTTAAAAAATTTTTAATTAAATTAACAATTAGCTGATGAAATATGTTGGAAATTTATTAATGTCTTGATCAATTAATTCTAAATGATATTGAAATTTAGGAAGAAATTGTTTAAAAGATTTTTTTCAAATATAATTAATTAATTAACTGTGTTTGTAAACGAATATTTATACTAATATGTTCATTTGCTTTTTTAAATTTGCACCATAACAAATCCGGAAAAATCCGTTTTGAAATTCCGGAAAGAAGCTTTTTTAAATTATTTTCTTAAAATAATTTATATTATTACAATTATATTAGAAATGGTTATGTGTTTGTGAGCTTCTTTAATTTGCACCAAAACCATTCATTTCATTAAAATCCGGAAAAACATTTTCATTGATTCCGGTAAAACGGACATATTCATTGATTCCGGAAAAAGCTTTTTTTACCCTAAAACTTTTTTTTTTTTTAAACTGAAGCAGTATTCCTTCCTTTACCTGTTCCGGCATACAATAAATCAGCATCACGAAGAAAGGTTGAATTATGCCTTGGATCATACGGTGCAATACCGAGTCCAGAAAATTCGAAACTTTCCCGGTAATCACCGTATTTTTCACGTTCATATTTTCGGCACAATGGCTGAAATGCATTTGTACCACAAATTAGGATACCATGTTCCGCGTCATCTTTTGTCAGGATACTCACGTAATTATGACATGCATCCTGAAAAAAAAAAAAGTTTGTATTATTACTCCTAATCTCTCCCTCATTCTTCGTATTAAATTCCAAAATTTACAATCCAATTTTTTTGCAAAAATATTTTTTGTTTTTTTTTTTTTTTTAGCTGGAAAATGCTGTAAAACTTTATATTGGCTCAATTGGGGCGAAGTAAAAATTTCCGATTATACAAAAAGTTTTTTTGTCCGGTCTTTTTCATGCGGTTTTTTTTTTCTCGTCTGCCATGAACCAAAGATCCATACTTGGAATATTTTTGGAAAAAAAAAAAAACAAATCGAAAAAGAATAAAGGAAAATAAAAATTTATTATGCATGATTAATCAAGCTGAACGAGAATGAAATCTTTTCGCCTTTTTTTTTTTTCTCTCAAACTTTTCAATTTCCGTTTTTGTTTTTCCTTCAGTTTGCTAAGCTTTTTTGTGCTATTTTTATTGGTCGGAATTTTCTGGAAAATTTGATTTGAAATGTTTTAGGTACGGTTGGCTAGAAATCCATTCTTTTTCCCATCAAAAATTTTCTTTTCTTTTTAACTTTCCCGGTTTTTTTTTCCTTTCATTTTCCCGGTTTCTTTGTTATTTGAACTTTTATTATTCATTGAATACTTTTGATACTTTGCTAGCATTAAATTTATACAATTTTCCGTAATTTCAATCACTACCATTAAATATTTAAATTTCAACAAAAATTTTTTTCAATCGAATTTGTAAAAAAAATCAAAAATTTTGCTTTTCCTTCCTTTTTTAGATGAAACTTGAAAAAAAAATTGTTTTATTTCAAATTAAAATTAATTTTGATTTTTTGTTGTTTTAAAATTTAATTTTTTTTTTAAAATCAAACAAACAAATTGGCTTTATTAAATTTTGCTAAAAAATTTTGTTTGTTAAAAAAAAAAACGAAAAGTTTAAAGCAATGCTTAATTTACTGATGTTTATACAATTGTTGTGAAATGAAAAATAATTATGATAAAAAAAATTTTTTTCCACAACAATATGAATTTTAAAATTTTAATTAAATTAAAAAAAAAATTTTTTAGCAAAATTTCAATTTTCAACAAATGAAAGAATAAATTATGAATTTTATTGTTTTTTTAAAATAATATTTTATCAATTTTACATTATCATTATCATTTATTTCTGCCATTACCGACACTTCTTATTAGTATTTTCAATTAATTATCCCCAAACATCATTAATTAATTATTTTTTTTACTAAATATTATTAGCATTGCTAATCATCATTCATAATAGCATCATTGGCATTATTATCATTCGTTACTACGATTATTACTATTGATTATCATCATTTATTACTAGCCATTACTACGATTATTATTACTATTGATTATCATCGTTTATTACTAGCCATTACTACGATTATTATTATTATTGATTATCATCATTCATGATTTTTGTGATCGTCAAGATATGTCCTATCATTACTGTAATTAGTATCATGATAGTACGCAGGTATTAACATTTCACTGTTTGCTATCATTTATTATTCTTTTTATCACTATCATATCCGGATGACCTCTAACCTTTTGCTTTCCCTTCATTAGACATTCCTTAACGACATTTTCCGTTGATGGCCATTTGATTGAATGCACTTCGGTGAATGTTTCAATGCTTATATTATAAACAGTGTCTCTATAAATAGGTAAAAATTTCGCAATTTTAAAATTGAACTTTTTAAAAAAAATTTTTTAAAATTTTGTTTTCAATTAAAAAATTAATGAAAGTAATCAAATTTACAAATGCAGACAAAAAATTATTTTTAGCAATGAATGAATGACTTGAATACTTTGAATTTTATTTCAAAAAAAATTGTTAATTCGATTTTTTTAGTAATTGTTATTAGCTATAGTGTAAAGCTTAATTATCACTTAATTACTTTATAATATAGAGCTAAAATAAACTGTAAAAATTACAGCTTAATTAATTCATACTATAAAACTTAATCATAACTACAGCTTAATTAATTCATACCATAAAGCTTAATAATAACTACAGCTTAATTAATTCATACTATAAAGCTTAATCATAACTACAGCTTAATTAATTCATAGTATAAAGCTTAATCATGAAGAATTGAAAAGCACACCCGTGCTATCATCATGATATTAATTATAATATTGACTTGGTACACACGCACTTAAACACGTTCACACACGCACATAGCTACGTGCAACACGCATAAACATGTGCAGAAATATATTACTGGATATTAAATGAAATATTAATTATTCATTGGCTGAAATTCGAAAATATCAATCACTATTTGTTCAATACATAACGAAATAAATTCTTCAAATAAATTAATTAAATTTTAATTCTTTCGCCGAAAAAGACAAAAAAATTCTCTCTCTCTCTCCCTCTCGCTCTCTCTCTGTGTGGTGTTTTTCATATAATTTGAATTTAACATTTAAAAAGTTGAAGTTTTTGAAATGTTTGCAACTGTTTTGCATTTCCTATACCACACCTATGAAGAAGCAAAAATTTTGCAGTAAACTTTAATTAATATTGAAAATAAAATTTAATTAAAAAGCAGTTCAATTACCTTGCACCAATTAGTAAATCATTGCCATCTAAGTCAAGAAGTTTGAAATAATCGAATGTTGATGAATTACCAAATCGAAGTACTGTTGGATCTGAAAAAAGAAGAAAAGAGGTGAAGAGGTGAAATTAGTTTCAAAATATTAATAAAACTTAAAAAATTTAGCAATAGCTTGTTTTTTTTATTTTAAAAATGAAATGGAACAATTTAAATTAGTTGTCAAATATTAATTTTATTATCGTAAAAATTAATTTTTGTTTTGCAACTTTTTAAATTTTGTTAAAAATATTTAAAATTGGTATGCTGGAATTTAAATTTATAAATTTTTTGAAATATTTAAATTGTAAGCGGGAATTTAAATTTACAAATTTTTTAAAATATTTAAATTGTAAGCTGGAATTTTATCAAACTTTCAATTTTGCTTTTCAAATTTTTTTTTTTTGTTTTTACACTTTTTGGTTAACAATCGATGTTTAATCTTAAATTTGCAAAATGCTCAAATCTTTTTAAAAAAAAAAATTTTTATTCAAATTTTCATTCTTTAGCTTATTGCGTAATAAAATTTTATTAATGCGAATTTCATTCACCAAATTTTTGTAATTTAAAATTTTTTTTAAAATGGGAATAAGAAGCATCAATATTGTTGGCGCAAGAATTTATTATTGTACATGATAATTTGATTCTTATTGTTTGCTCAAAATTCGCTAATTGTACATAAAAATAATTTTTATTGTTAGTAGAAATTCTTCTTTTCTTTTTTTTTGTTTCGAAATTTAAATGGCAGCTTCTCTTTTATTTTTTTTTAATTAAATTTTTTTGTTTTGAATTTTTTTGTTATTAAAATATTTTCAGAATCATTGTTATGAACAAAAGAGAGGGAGAGAAAACAAAAAAAAAAAGAACTATTTTTATTTCACTAAGAACACTGCGAATGATCGATGAATATCGCTGCGGGAAGCGGGGAATTTCACCGAGACAAGAGAGAGAAAGAGAGAGGAGAAAAGAAAGAACGGGTTGTGAAGTATAGTTTATTGATTAATGGATAAAACGTGATAAACAACAACGATAACAACAACGATAACAACAACGATAACAACAACGATAACAACAACAACAACAACAACAACAACAGCAACAACAAACAACAACAACAACCACAACCACAACCACAACAACAACAACAACAACAACAACAAACAACAACAACAACAACAATAGGGAAGAAAGTATATCGGGAGAAACCGGGAATACTATCAAGACAGGTGGTTGTATTTGAATTTTATTTAATTAATGAGTTAGAATAGGAAAGAGCAGGAACAAAATGACCTCGTTGTGATGAAAATTATCGTTTCATGACATTGAAAGCACGGTAGATATGGTTGACAAGATTGGTTGACAAGATTGGCTGACAAGATTGGCTGACAAGATTGGCTGACAAGATTGGTTGGTATGATATATTTGATAATTTGACCTTCTTCTTTTTTGAGATTTTTTCTTTTTTTTTTTTCTAAAACTACTTACGAAAATAATAATTTAAATTTGAAAAAAATAAAAAAAAACTAAAATTTTTCACAATTTATTTTGATCAATTTAATCTAAAAAAAAAAAATTTTTTTTTGAAATTGAATTATTAAATTGAAAAATTTTAATTTCAACAATTAATTATTTTGCTATATTTCCAACTCGCTGCATAATTTTGATATAATCCTTCCATTTTATCAATGTAGCTGAGCAAAATTTTAAATGCCAGTTTAAGAAACCAGCAAAACAAACAAACAAACATATATTTAAAACCATTTAAAAATATTGAAATACAAAAAAAAAAAAAAATTAAAAATTTTTAAAAATTAATAAATAAATTTTAACAAATTCACACATTTTTTATTTTTATTTTTTTAAATAGCAATTAAATTTTAATTGCTATTTAAAATTAATAAGTTTAAATTTATTTTTAAATATTTAACTGACAAAATAATTGAGGAATTTCAAAATAAACTTTTGAATCAAAAGTCTTCAAAAAAAATTTTTTCCAAATTTTTTGTCAAAATGATTTGAAATTTTTACTTTTCTTTTTTCTCTTTTTTTTTTTTTGCATTTTCTTAGTTCAAATTTAAATTTTCTTACAAAATGGGTTTTTATTAAAATTAAACCTTTGAAAAATTATTTTATTAAGCAATAATGAAAATTAATTTTATACTTTTTGAACTGACTGATGAAGTACCAATTTAACATTGTTGCTAAATTTTCTTATGTGTCCCTCATATTCCACCTTTATCAATCATTTCAATTGGGAAAAATAAATGACGAAGAATTTCATTTGTCAACATTTTGTTATAGCAAATTATTTAGTGTAAATATTTATCAATTATTTTAAAAATCATTTCAGGTCATTTGCAAAAATTTTAGGTTAATTATAATTCTTATCTACAAATTATTCACAAATATTTCATCTGATAAGATTAACAAATTTCATTTTGGAATTTTCAATATTCCACATTTTTTTTTGTAAAATAAAATTAAACTTTCAGTTTAACAATTTCAAATTTAAATGGAAAGCAGCAGTGTAAGATTAAATAAAATGCATTAATTAATTAATTAATGATTGTAATTAATTATAATTAATTAATTTGAAAACTAAAAATTTATTGTAATACTACAATGATAAGAAATCAATTATTATAACATTTTTGTCAACAATTTCTTGCTGTTCAAAATGCAAAAAAAAAAAATTTTTTTTTTAAATTTCATTTCAAAAAACAAAATTTGTAATTCAATTAAAATTAATTGCAATCTTTTCAACCGTGAAAAATTGAAATTTGAATTAATTTTTAAATTTAAAAATTAACTTCAATTTAATGTAATTTTTTAAAGATGAACTAACTGTTAAGGACGCAAAAAATTTTGGCAGACGAAGTTAACAATTTTTTTTTTTAATTGCCACAAATAATTGCGGCAGTTTGAAATTATTCGACTTTTCTCTCTCTCTCTCTTTCACTATTTCTCTTTTATTAGGAAAAAAATTTTTTTTTTTACAAATTATGTTCGGCATCGTTTAACTTTAACTTCGTCCTCAGCACTTTTATAAGCAAACAAAAAAAAAAAAATTCTGAGATTTCAAAAATTTTACTCTAAAAAATTTTTAAATGGAAAATTATTAAATTTTGAATGCTACTAATAAGTTTTAATTACAAAAAAAAAAAATCCAGTATTTTGTTACTCAATCAAAATTTTAATTCCTTTTAATTTCAATAAAAACAATTTATGTCCTTTATTTTTTTTCTTAAAAAAAAATCATTTATTTAATCAATAATGATTGCTACGTGTATAAGTACGTGCATGTATTTATGTATAAATCTATATTTGCAAGTTTCAATTAAAATTTGTAATTTTTGATAATTTAATTGAAAAATTTTTAATTTTAAAATTTTTGAAAATTTGTCCAACAGTACGAAATGCATAAAAATTTAGTAATACATAAGCATGAAATTTTCATTTTGCACCTTCGCTATTAATTGAAATTACAAAAAAAAAAAAAAATTATAGGCGAAGGTCATAACATCTTCAATGAAAAAGGTCAAAGAGTTAAAAATGAAAAAATTCTATAATGACCTCACTTCAATTTTTCAGTTCTCTCCCCGTTCTTGAAATGAATTTCCATCGAATGAAAAGTTGAAAAAATTACGCTAATTTCAAAACAAAAAAATTGTCAGATTTCAATTAGTTTTTTTGCAAACCATTTTTTTTTACCTTTAATTAGTAAAATTTTTCTAATAATTGCAAAAATTTTTTCAAGCTTTCAATTTCTCACAAGAAATGCCTGCAATTAATAATTGCAATATTTGAATATGTTTTTTTGATAACTTTATGAATTTCGATTAATAAATTTTGATTTTGTGACCAAAATTTTGCTTATCATTTATTTGTGCAAATTAAAAAATGATAACGACGATTCATGCAAATTATAAAATATATAACGATGACTCGTGCAAATTAGAAAGTGATAACGACGACTCGTGCAAATTATAAAATAGATACAATGACTCGTGCAAATTAGAAAATGATAACGATGACTCGTGCAAATTAAAAAGTGATAACGATGACTCGTGCAAATTTGAAATTAGATAACGATGACTCGTGCAAAAGAAAGTGATGACGATGATTCGTGCAAATTAGAAAGTGATAACGACGATTCGTGCAAATTATAAAATAGATAACGATGACTCGTGCAAATTAGAAAGTGATAACGATGATTCGTGCAAATTAGAAAGTGATAACAATTATTATCAATGGTGATAATAATAATGCTATTTGTAATCATCAATGATAATAGTGATTTTTGTTTGCAGTTGGCAATGATAATGATAATGGTTGTACTGATAGTCACTAATAATGGTGATAACAATAATAATAACAATTAATTGGGAACGATAATAGTAGTGTCATTGATAACGATAATGTCAATATAAATAGTGATAATAATAGTAGTGATATTAATAATCATCAACAAAAGTTGGTTGAGAATAATAACGATGATAATATTTGATAATAGCTGATAAAGATGAGAATTAGTTGATTATGATAATGATAGCAATCCTAGTAAAAACATTTCGAATAATGTAGTTGGTAATGATAATGACGATAATAATTGTGCCAGTGAGAATCATTAATTCATGATAATAATAATAATAATAATCCCTGAAAGTTACACTATTTTGGGATGAAATTTTTTTTGAAATTTGCAAAGATAAAGTATATCCTTGCAATCCTTTAATTGCATTAAATTACTTTGACAGTCGGTCAATGTCCGTCTCCTTCGGTCATTGTAATTTACCAGTTTTTCATTCCAAAATCCTAAATTCATCCATTAAAGTGAAGTTCAATGAAAAGAATTGCAATGGATTGATGGTACAGACTTGAAATGGAAATTTTCTTTTTAAAAATTTACAATTTCTTTCAATTATATTTTTTTTAATTTATATTTAAAAAAACTTTTTTTTTCATTTTCTTTTTTGATTCCAACTAAATGAATTATTATTTAAATTTGAATAGTTGAAGTTTTTTTTTTTTTGGAAAAACTTTTTGAAATTTATTAATATTAATTGACAAAAGAAAAGATTTTGTTTGCAATAATAATTAGATTTTATACTAATATATCGAATTTCATCATATTTCGGTATTTCGGTACTCAATTTTTGATTGCAAAAAAAAATTAGCATTAAAGATTTTAATTATAAAATTATATTTGTACTACGAAATGCTAATTAATAGACACAGACATACATTACATACATGACATACACGGACATTCACGTACATACATATATGTGCATATACAGGTTTTTGTATACAAATACACAGACAGGTAGGTATTTTGGTAATGTTCGCCTATGCCATTGAATTTCACAAAATTAAAATACCAACAATTATCGAAATGCCAACGTACACACACACATACACACATGCACACATACACATACACACATACACACACTAACAGACACATACACTCACCACCCATGTACACACATATAAGCATATGCACACTTGCACAGACATACACACATACACTTGCACACATATACGCCGATACAGATGCACACAGACACATACTTGCGGTAATAGCTGAGGCAAGAATGACTGAATTATTCGATTATAAATTATGAATTTAATTTTTGATTTATTTGAAATGGAATATAATTTAAATCTAAAATATGAGTAAACTTCAATTTATTATATAAACTTCTAAACATTTCATTCAAAAACAAATAACGTTTTTCATTTTTTTTTTCTCTGAACGATTAGTGGCAGAGAAGAAGAGATACAGAAGAAGAAGAAGGAAAGAAGGAGAGAGAGAGAGAAAGTATTCGTTAAAATTTTAATAAAATCCACCAAAAACCTCAATTTTTAAAGTTATTTTTCAAAAGAAAAAATTTTAATGGAAATTGTTGAAAAGGAAAAATTGAAATTTAATGTACTGCTTTGTAATATGAAATAATTTCGTCTGCTTCAACAATAATTAATTAAATTTTGAAAAATTTTATTATCGACAAAATAAAAAACGATTAGTTTTCTTCTTTTTGGAAATTTTTATTTGTATTTTTTTTTTGTAAAATTAAATTATTTCTATTAAAAATTTTTGCAATTAATTTAATTGCAAAAATTGAACGGATGAAGATGGAAATGAAATTTAATAATTTAATTTGAAAAAAAAAAATGAAATCTTCATGAAATCTGCAAACCATTAAGTAATGAAATTTTCATTGATTGACTGATAAAGCCATCATTGTTGTTGTTGTTGCTGCTGCTGCTGCTAAGGATATCACGATTATCAGTGATCAGTTCGGCGATTATCACTATCGTATCAAGCAGTTGCAGAAGAAATGGATGGAAATTTTGAAAATTCATCAAAAATTTTTCCAATGCAAAAAAATCAATTACAGCATTATCTCATCCATCATCAGTAATACAAAATTTTCTGCAAAAATAAAAATTTAAATTAAAAAAAAAATGCTAATTAGAATTGAAATAATGAAATAAATAACGGAACGAACGCAATTCAATTTATAATTTGCAAATTAGAATTGAAATAATGAAATAAATAACGAAACGAACGCAATTCAATTTATAATTTGCAAATTTTAAAAATTTGAAAAATTTAAATAAGTCAAACAATAAGGAGAAAATTTTTCAAAAAAGCATATTAATTTAATTTTTCAATTATATCAATATAATCAATTAATTAAATTTGTTTAATTATCCACCAAATTGATTAATTGATTTAATCGTTTTATTTCAAATGCTAATTTTTGTTTTGTTTTTTTTTTTAAATTGAAATCAATGAAAACTTTTAGGAAAAAATTTTTTAATTAATACAAATTTTAAATTGAAAAATGAAAATTAATAAGCAAATTGATTGTGTATTTCGGATTAGATATTCGATATTGGAAAGGTCAAAGTAAGTCACTCTTGATTAATTAGAAATTTGATTACCTTTTTACGATTTAGAAATTTTTATCATCGAATTTTATGTAATTGTAATAATATTACTCAATATTATCACTTATCTCTCTCGTTTCCTCGCACTATCCCTTGCATTCTCTATTTCTATCCCTTCCTCTCTCGCTTTCTCTCTTCTGTCCGTAGTGCAATGGGTGAAGAGTGTCGTAATTTGAAGAGGTTTAATGATATAAACTTTTGTAAAGTTGTCAATTAAAAGCTAAAAGAAAGTGGAAGAAAAAGAGAGTTATAGAGTGAAAGAGAGGCAGGGAGTGAAAAAGAGTAAGTCTTTGCGTCTTAAAATTAAATCAAATAAACCTAAATTTTAATGTCCCCCAAATTACAAAGCCTTCTTCATAATCTGTAATAGCAAAATATCGTTGATAATTTCGTATTCAAATCATTAACTTCTAGCTCATGCAATTATTCACAACAATATTTATTGTTCAAGCAATGATTTGCAGCCATGCTTACTGTTAAAGCAATAAAACACATCATTTTATTCACATATAAAAACATCAATTGTTTTATAAAATTGCCAATTCTAAAGCTTTTAAATTAAATTAGAAATTTATGCAAAAATTTAAAATCATTTAACCTAACATTTAATTTCAAGTAATTTTTTGTTTTAATCACAAATCATCGACTTATTGTTTATTGTTACATGAAAACATTTGTCGAAGCAGAAAAAAAATTATGGCAAAAAATGAGTGAGTGCATGCGTACGTGTGTATGTCTTGTATGTATGAGTGTATGTCTAGGTATATATGTGCTGTATGTATGTGCATATGTATTTGTATATGTATATGTGTATGTGTGGTATGTGTGTAGCAGTATGTCTTGTATGTATGCGCATATGTATTTGTATATGTATATGTGTATGTGTGGTATGTGTGTAGCATATGTGGGTGTATATGTATGCATGTGTACGTGTGTATGTCTTGTATGTATGTATGTCTTGTATGTATGTGTATGTATGTGCGTGTGTATTTGTATATGAATATGTATATGTGTATGTGTGGTATGTGTGTAGCATATGTGGGTATATGTGTGCATGTGTACGTGTGTATGTCTTGTATGTATGAGCTTATCCATGTATATGTGTATATGTGTATGTGTGTAGTGTATGTATGTGCATGTGTACGCGTGTGTCTTGTATGTATGTGTATGTATGTGCATGTGTATTTGTATATGCATATGTATATGTGTATGTGTGGTATGTGTGTAGCATATGTGGGTGTACATGTGTGCATGCGTACGTGTGTACGTCTTGTATTTCTGAGTGTATATGTATGTATGTGTGCATGTGTACGTGTTGTATGTATGTATGTGTATGTGTGTATGTATGTGTATGTGTGTACGTGATTTTTCACTTATTTTCTTTCTTTGTTTGAATTGAGAAATGAATAAACTCTGTGCATATACAATGCTAATAGCAAAGCTAACAAAAGATGATAGAATGAATTAAAAAAAAAAAAAATGAAAAAAAATTTTTTTTTTTGCAAATATTTACCAAAATCTTTAATAAAAAAATTCAAAATCTTCTATTTTTATTTGATAAAATTGTATTTAATAACTATTAATACAATATATTCAATTTCATTGAGAAAAACGAAAAACGAAAAATCAAAAAAAAAAAAAAGGAAAAATTGAAAAATTAAATGCAAAAAAATTTTTTTTTTTGATTAATCCTTTGGTCTTTTCTCCAAAATTTTTATTATTGCAAATTTAAGCATTTAATTTCAAACATAAATTATTTGTTCGAATTGATTGTAAAAAAAAATTTTGAAATATTCAATTTTCAATAGCATATATTTCAATATATCATCAATTTAAGTGTTTCTTAATTTACAAAATTTTTTTGCTAAAATATTAAAATTTAATAAATTCTTTATTCTTTTGTTTTTTTTTTTTTGCTTTTGTTTTTTTTGAGTGTTCAAAAAGAAAAGTGAATTTTTTTTTTAAAAGAAAACATTTCGCGATATTTGAATTTCAGTACTCTTAATTTTAATCCATTTTAATTTCTGCTTTCCTCCTCTGAAACAAACTGTTTGAATTTACATTCAAGCTTTCTTCTAATCCAATCAGTAAATGGAAATTTTTTTTAAAAATTAATTTTACAACCAAAATTTGTTAAAATTTAAGCAAAAAAAAAAATTAAAAGAAAAATTAAAAATTTTTTTTTTTTGAAATTTCGTTCTTTTTTTTTACACCCAATCCTAACAATTTTATAAAAAAATTGGAGTTTTGCGAAAAATGAATGAATTTGTGATTTGTTTGTTTTATAAAAGAAATGTGTAAATAAAATCGAAGGAGAATTTTTTTTTAACGCCAAAGTTTTAGGTTTAATTTTTTAATTTTTTTGTCAAATATTCACTTGGCTGGTTGTAAATAATTTATTAAAAAATTTTGCAAAAAATCCAAAATTTTAAAATTTTCGGAAATAATTTAAATTACTAAAAAAAAAGTGTTAAAGCTAAATTTTACTTTGAAATTTCATCAAATACTTATAAAATAAGGCAAGATTTTTTTGCCAAATTTTTTTTTCACATTTTAAATTAGAAATTTTAAAATTTTCTATTGAAACTATATGTTTATTAATTAATTTTAATTTTTGGAACAAATTATGGATAAAGAGATTCATTTAAAAAAAAAATTTTTTTTTAAATCTAAAATTAAATTTTTTTTGCTTCTGCACAATTGTTGCATGAATTTTATGTTCAATTTTTATTTTAGCAAAAAACCAATTCAATGCTGCAATTTTAATTAGATTTTGTAAGCTAAAAGTATTCGCTAATTGCTGTCGAATTTTATTGGTAAAAAAAAATTAATTAAATGAAGAATTGCTCAACATTTTCCATTTCTAATCTTTGGTCTTGCATTTTATATTATTAAAAAAATTTTTTTTTTTCATTTTCCTAGCATATAAATGAAATTTAAAATTTCTTAAAATTGAATGTTTTATGGCAAAAATGTCCAAAACTAAAATCATGACAACAGAGAAGAACAGTGAAGCCTTTTTTGATGTAGATG